>DWAE01000023.1:0-28447 GCA_018237945.1 Heliconius sapho
ATTAGTGCAAGTATATGTAACATATATTTATAATAATTTTTTTTTTGCCAAAACATTCTTAAAACAAATATTTATTTTTTATTCTTATATAATTTTTTTTTATAATTGATTCATTAGTAATAATCGATTTATTACTTTCTAGAACTTTTGTACTTTATTAAATATGTTTTATTAAATATACAAAACTACATAAAAATAAAACAAAAACATTTCACTCCACCAAGAGGGAATCGAAGTCACAACAAACCGTCGCGTTTAAAGGTAGAACTATATAAGCGACACACTATAATCGCGACGGTTGTAGGTTCGATACAAAACAATATATATTTTAATTATTTTCATTTCCCCGCTCTGAAGACGAAATGTGGCGTTGAGTTCCGCCACTCAATTTACCATGTCTCATTGTGGAATATAGGGAACGGAGTGTTTTAACACTAGATACCATCTGCCTATCCCGCTTTATGCGGGATACAAGGTGAAGCTGTCTTCTCTATATCTTTAATATAATATAAAATTACGTAACTTGCACTAAAATATTTAAATATACAAAATTATAATACCTAAAAATCTTCATTTATTTTATAACACGCAAAAAAAATAACTTTGCATTTCTAAGTCGAAAACGTACAAACAAACACCACGGCGTGAATTTCACACGCAAACAAAATTACAGTAGAGCGTCGATTGTCTGAATGTCGATAGAGAGAACAACCGTAGATCAACCGAACGACCGATTAACCCAACTAAAACACCACTTGTTAATTACACCCAATATAATACTTTATAAAAGATTCCTGAATATAAAATAAATTACACCGCCTTTTTTTATATAAATACTCAATTAACAATGTCTAAATATAAAGTATAAGATATCCAAATAAGACTGATAGATTGTAAGGCGCTTGAACAGTGTCTTAACATAAGGTTCTCTGTGGCTGTCCTGCTATATGCGGTGTACGGCGTAAAACTGAAAAAAAATCTATTTGTCATTAAAAATATAATCATGTATATATGTAAATATATTTTTGATGAAATAAGACGTAGTTTTTATTTCCTTTTTGATTATCCGAAATAAAACTAACTTTCCAAACATCACGAATAAAATATCCTACAATTAAGATAATCGACGGTCTACTATAGTTAACTCTTATTTTATTATTTATTACCAATATGGCGTATATAATATATAATTAACAAATATAGCAAAAAATATCCACATTTTACTTTAAAAATTAATATTTTAAAGTATAAATATTTCGCCAAAAACAGCGCGCGGATTTCATCTGCCAATTAAAAAGTCAGTGTCAAGAGAAATTATTGAAAAAAAAATAAAGATCGTAATTTTTTGTGCCAATTTTTTTATTCAGCCTTAAATAAAAATATGTTAAAAGAAATAAAAAATAGATTGGTCTAATGAAATTAGTGATAATAGAAAAAAACCGCGCGCAACCAAACGCAACAAAATTTCTCATTATACATATATTTATTTTAAAAAAGTTATTCTCGTCTAAATATTTTAATAATCTATACTAAATTATCAACTTAGCGCTAAATTATAAGAATACCCTCAAACACAACGCGTGCATTTTTTTTATTATACATTTTCAGTTATAAAAAAAATGTATTTTTTTTAATTAATGGACTTTAATATATTTTTTATATAGTGTAATAATATTAATAATATGATTGGTGTTTGTAGTAAAAATAACAAAAAAAATTATTGCCACTTTCAAATTATGCAAAAAACACAAATACAGATAAATTAAATTGACATATAGTCAAATATTAATACCTTAAACTTCTAAACCAATAATCCAGATTAAAAAAGAAAATATTATGCTTATTATTATCAATATAAAGAAAAAAATTGCTGTTATTATTTTTACAACAAACAAAACCAACCAACTAAAAAATAATAACAATAATCTATTCATCTTATTTATTTTAATAATTACGAATTAATTAATTATTATCAATATACATTATTTTATTTTTTTTATCAATCAATTAACAAAAATTTTCCCATCAAAACTTGCCACAAAAAAAAAAGTAAAAATAATGCAAAATCTTAATAATATCACAAAAACTATATACAATTTTTTTTTTGTACAGATTGAAAAAAATCCACACATTAAAAAAGGGGGTTATTTAGTAGAGTTCTTCCTTTGTACATTGAGTTTCTCTTTAAGTGGTTTTTTTCTCCAGTTCCTCATGTAATAAAAGTTCTTTTTATACAGATAAAAAAACGCACAGATAATAAAAGTTATTTAGCTGAGTTCTTTCTTTGTATATTGGGTTTTTCCTTTAGTGGTTTCTTCTCTGGTTTCTCCGGTTTCTTCTCTACAGTTTGCTCCATGGTGGGTGACGTAGGTTTCTTCGGCTTAGAAGCTTTGGCCGCCGCCGCGTAGTTCACGGGTTTGAATCCCGTTTGAGTATCTTCTGGTTGGGGGGATGATTGCTGGATAAAAAATGGAAAAACAAAATTGTTGAATGAAATAAAATACTTCACTATATTGTATTAATTATTTTTGTGGCTATAATTTCTTTTTTTTTTTTTAATTCGTAAGGCAACAATTATTTTTCTCTCTGCTAGGTCATCGTGGTTTGTGTTGTATGGAAATTAATGTTGACTAAGTTTCATTACTAAGGCAGTATACACTAAAATTGTTAAAATACTAGGAGGAATCAGCGCGATGGTTGTAGATTAAATTTCCAGTCCGGTGAATGAGTTATTTTCGTTTTCGTTAGTTTCGTTATTTTTTTTAGATAGCAAATTTTGTGACAACGTGAAATGCTTTAAAGAGTTTTATTATAAGGCAGAGTAAACGTAGCAACTGCCGTATTGAAATAAGCGTCGGCGTCCCCGCCTGATCCCTACGCTCCTTCCACTGCACCAGCAGACGATCTTTCCACCAACATAGAGCCAGCTGACGTTTTTATTTATTTAAAATAATATGTAAACACACATCTGACACTTTTTCGGAAGGAAATCACTGATTATTTTATTATTTTTGCATGTTCGTGTACTACTAACTGACGTTTTCCACCACGGCTGCCAGCTGATTTTTTTTAACTTCTAATAATTGCACAAACTATAGTTTAACAAATTTCCAGTTGGGAGGAAATGATTGAAAAAATTGTTTTGTTTACGTGATTGAGAGGCTGCAGCGACCCTACGCACACACGGAGCTGCGTATGACGTTCTAAAGCGTTTTACGAGTTATCGCTTGAGAGGAAATTAGTCAGGAAAACTTGTGGCTGGCTCCCGGGCCATCAAGACTGTGACAAGACTAAGTGCGGCGTTGAGTTCCGCCATTTAATATACAATGTCTGGAAAATCGGGCTTAAAACCTAGGTCCCCTTTAACTTTGTGAAATCATAACATAAAAATCACTACCTTCACAATTTCCACGCTATCTTCTTTAACTTCTTTCTTCTTCTGTACTTTATTGTTATCTTTTGTTAATTGTTTCGTTTTTTTTACATCTGTTTTGACAGTATTTTTTTTTATTTCTTGTTTTTTTGTTTCTTTTTTTTTATCTTTATCTGTGTTTTCTAAAGGTTGTATTTCCGCTGCGCTTACTTCTGGCGGGTCGGTGGATTGAGGTTCTATAAAAAAATATGACATTTATTTAACTGTCTTGTCGCCATGTTGGATTTAATGGGATTTTCTAAAATTCTTTTCTGCAATGTAATCCTACTCGGGAAAATAGAGCATTTTTATTTTCCCACTCTACGACACGACAAAGACAAAAAACGAACGATTTTATTTTCCCTCAAGTAAGTATTGAATCCATTACTCATTTTAATGTTATTTTACTCATATAATAATAAAATAATTCTACATACCTTCTTGGTTAATTTGTTCTTTGCTGTCAACCTGTTCTGTTTGTTCCACAATTTCTTTGGAACTTTCTGCTTTCGCTTTGTTTTCTCCACTTTCTTGAAGTTCTTCTAAAAAAAAACCAAAGAAAAATTTTATAAACCTTATTTATTGAAAAAGGAAAGGATAATATTTATTTTTTAGCTACACAGAATGGAATCTAGTGTTACGACATCCGTTGAGTGGCAGCGGAAGTCCACATCGCACTTTGTCTTGTTACTAGAGCGAGGAAATGAAATTATTAGATAATACATTCCCCTAGTTTGAATCGAACCCGCAACCGTCACGTTTACAGTCAAATTGCGCTGCGTTAAGCTCAAATTAACAAAAATCTATACGTTAATACGTGAAGCAAAAACAGGAGTATGAAATTTGGCACACTTATAGTTTATATGTAGGAGAAATGCAGAACGCATACATTTTTTGAAAATTATTCTTATAAAGTACATTAAATCTATAAATAAAACATTACACACACTACCATACATTTGATAATATGAAGATGGTTCTCTAGTAATAATAAAGGCCTAACAACAATTGATAGAATTAAGAAGTAAAATTATCTAATTGTTTGCAAACAATCACATGTAAAAATATTAAGAAAATAAACAAAAAATACCAAAATAAGAGACACAAAAAAATTGTTTTTTTATTATTTTTCTGATTATTAGTACCTATTAAGGCACAGCGTGTCTGTGAACACAACGGTTGTGGGTTCGATCCCCACACAAATTATTTTCATTTTTCCACTCTAGTAAACAAAACGACAAAAACGCAACATTAATTTCCACCAAGCAACACTCAAAAATTGGCCAAAAAAATAAAAAAAAAAAAACATAAAACAACCATACCAGGCTGAGATCTCACTCTGTTGGGCACAAACTCAGCGGCTAAAGGATTTAGTGTGGATCTGGATACTGCCTCTTCTAAAGAGATCGACGATTGACCATTGCTCGAACTGCAAATTAAGACAAATTGGAAGTTTCATAATTACTTATGGGTGAGTAGTGAGTTAAAAGGCCAGTGGTGGCACATAGAAGTGTGCGATAGTGAGCGCGACAGCGGCCGAGTGGGCATTTGAATCACTACGCATTAAAATCCTACACGGGGAAATAACATATTTTAATATTTTCATTTCTTTGTTCTGATAACGACGCAAAGCACGCCTCCGCTTCCGCATCTCTACACACAATGTCTTCAGAATTCAGCAAAAAGTGGTAAATAGAACGAGAACAGGCCCCCAAGTTGCCTACCCTGCTGTGTGCGGGAAGCACCGTGAAGCTAAAAAAAAAAGGAATCGAATTGGGTCAATCAAGAGAGTTGCTTGTAGGCAACAGCCCTTATTGGAAGGAAGCTTGTGTGAAATTTTGTTATTGGGTGATACACATGTACATAGAATCTCTTTCTGAATAGTTTAGAAACATAGACAATATGTGTTTTCCCTTGTTTTATGTAAAACTTCAATAATCTTCTTCTGTAGTCACTTCTGTTTCAAATCAATACAAACCTTGCATAATGTGAATGTCCATTTGTGTTGGGCCTGTGCCGTTGCTCCCTCTGCTCGTCCTCAAGCATGGCCTCTATACATTGTTCCATTAAGGCTTCTTCTTCTAACTGTTGCATTACCTGCAAATTTTGTGAAAAATAAAATGTAAATATGTATTTTAAATATCATTTAAAGGTATTAAGGTCTCTTAAACACTGTGACGCAGCGGTATAAGTGTAAGGATGAACGCAATGTTTGTTGGTTCGAATCCTTTTAGGCTGAATGAAATATTTCATATTTTAATTCCTCACTCTGGTAATAAGTCAAAGAAAACTGAAAAATGGTTGTTGTGACTGTACACGAGATGGTTGTTGGTTCGATTCTTACTTAGGGGAATTATTCTCAAGAAGTGCAGGTTGAAAAAAGAATGCAGGTTCAAAACCTGTAAACATTTAAAGTTCTCTAACTTCCTCTACTAACCTGTTTATCAAATTCTTCCTCATTCTCCATCCACATGTAGTCTTCAAAGTCATCCTGCGGCGGAGGGTACGCTCCAGGTGGGTAGTATGCTCCTGCCATTACGTATGGACCTGTAATTAATAACAAAATATATATTATTTTTAGTATCACACTGTATGAAAATTAAAAATTGCAGCCAATTAAAGAAAATTCTTATTTTTTAGCAATTTTATTGAACTACTTTATTTCATATCTATTTTTTATTTATGAAACAAATAAAATACTAAAGTGTTTTTTTTATTTTTAAAAGGAAATTTGCCAAAATACAATAGTGAAAACTGTACTTAAATAGGCTAAGCCATTTCTATTGAGATCATTGTTTTCACTTCTGTTACATTAATAAATGCCCCCAATAATAGATTTCAGCATATATCTTTAATTTCAATTTTCATATACAGACAGCAATCAGTTACAATTTTATTGTACTAGTGTATAGATAATTGGTTGCAATAGTGGGCTGCATCATGAAATATCTACTAAAACTCACCAGGTATATGCCCCCTCGGTATTTGAACCTGGTACACGGGTCGAACACCCGCGTCGCCGCTGCCCACCACGCCACCGCCCACACCGCTATCTAGTATTACACCGTTTTGCTGGAAAAATGGAAGAAAATATTGTAAATTAGGTGTTTAAAATGCTTTACGTGTTAAGTGGCTAATATATACGCTGCTTTACCTTACCAAGGCGAGTATATTTCTAATATAAATATGCCTATGGATGGGGTTCAAATCCACAACAATACAGGCCAGTTTACAGTTGATGTCCTACATATTCATGGCAATGATAATATTTAAAATATATTCAGTTCCTCATACTGTATCACATAACAGTGTAGGCAGAGATACTAGTTAAGATACTCCATTCAACACTCAACATCCAATTTTCGAGATTTTGCATGTTGAATGGTTTGGAATTCAACAACAAACTTTGTCTTGTTACCAGAGCAAGGTATTGAAAATAATTCATATCCCCGCTTAGGTATAAAAACCCATAACCATTACGTTTACAATCAGACAATGTTCCTGCGACACAATAGATTAATTGCTCATTATAAGACTAAAATGTTTTTTTTATTTATTACAACTACCTATAATTTTTATTTTAGAAAAAATAACATAAAATGGAAAAGATTTTATTAATATTATAATAGAATTTAAATAATTTTAGTTACATACTTGCCACTGTCCATTCTCTTCATTGGCATAATAGGGTGCAATGTTTGCCGACGTCTCTGGTATTTTCATACTGGCAACACTTACAATTTAAAAAAAAACTTCCTAACCATAGACTATACAAAATATTTAACAGCAAATAATTAAATATATTTATTATTTATCAATAATCAACTGAAGGCACTGTTGTCATAAGTTTATTGTTTTTGTCTGTCTGTCAATGTTTGTTAGCATTTGTCTTCATAGCTGTAACAAAAAATTATAATTTTATTTAAAAAAAAAAGTATATAATTTCAATTTAAGACAATTTCAAATAGGTTATTGTGTCACAATTGGGCAACATTGGAATGTAAACACAACATTTATAGGTTTGATTTCCATTTGGGGCAATATTTAATTTTCCCATCCTGAGAAGCACAGCAATGTAAGTGATGTCTGTCATTACCCAAGGGCAAAAGCAAGCGACGTAAACGCAAGCATTGTAGGTTTGATTTCCACTTGAGGGGATGATTTTTTTTTCTTTAATTTCCTCACTTTAGTAAACATGCAAAGCATGGGTACAGAATATCTTAACATTAGATTCCCAAGTTCCCATGACTACCCTGCTATGTGCAGGATACAGCATGAACCCAAAAACAAAGTGTAAGTTTGAGCACAGTATCAGATTGCCTAAAAAATATCTATTGTCAATACCTGTACAGTGCAATGGTTAAATTATTAAATTTATTAAATAATGAAATCTGTCTCTCAACATACATTGTTTTGAAATATGTTTTTAACTGTTTATTTATTTCAAAACGCAGATGCACATAAAACACACATTCTTAATAGCAATTTTAAACAATGTATTACATGTTAATCTTTAAAAAATAAATGATATAATTGCCACTAAGTGCAGTTTCATACCTCCCACTGTGAAGGCAGATAGAATTTAGTGTCAAGATATTTTATTCTCAGTCTGATGTGTGGAATTTGACACTAAACTTATATATACTTGTAGCAAATGTGTGATTAAACACAAACAATTATAAGTAAGTTTAAATTAGAAGAAAGTAATTTCTTCAAAAAACATAATTCAATGTAGTGTGTATAAATCTTTCATTATGGTACATTTGTACATAATATAGATTATATAATTTATACATTCAATCATAATTTTGATAAAGTGCAAGAACAAGTGGCTGTTCGCGAGGAGGAAGTAGGTGGCAAGGGTGCCACCCCACGGGACTTGAGCCTATGCTTGCGGCCGTAAACAGAGTGTTAAATTATTTAAATTTTACTTTTTCTGGAAAAGTATACAACCAAATTACGTGCCATAAAAGACATTAATAAAAATTGTATGCATTAATCACAATAAACTTTGTATAAAAACTTTTGTTTTAAATTAAATAATATAAAGAAAATATGTGATACATGATTTTAAATCTTTTTACACTTGCTTAGAATTAGTTTGTTGATAGTAATCTAAGCAAAACAAAAAAAATAGTTTTAAAGAAAATTATAAATAAAAAAAAAAAAATAAATAAATCAGCTTCACGCTGTATCCCGCACACTGCAGGGTAGGCAGAGGGAACGTAGTGAAAGACACAAATTATAAATATAAAAATATTATTCAATTAACAAGACAAAAAGAAAAAAGTTATTAAGTAGAAACTTTCTAACAATCAATGTTTCATATAAAACTATATCTTCACTTGTAATATGCTCAGCCACAATTAACTACTAAAATAGATACCCTATAAACAAAAATAATGTGTGACCGACATTTATTTATATACAATTAGGAAGTGTCTACGTGCATCTATAGTTATATATATATAAAGAAAATGCGATTACTGTCTGTACATGGAAAATATATGAGAAAAACTATTATAGGGGACATTTATCAATATCATAGAACTAAAAACAATGATTTTTATAATATTCGTCTGTTTGCCTGAGCGTTTGTGTGTGCTAATCTCAGAAAAGACTTACTTGATTTAAACACAATTTTCACTATTGTATTATGGCAAAATTTCCTCGTTTGTTTTATTTAGAATGAAACATAAATAAAAAAAGTTTGATCAATTCACTTTCACACGCAGACGTAGCTAGTAAGAGTTACAAACGACTTAGTTAAAACACGTGTGGTTTAAAATTAACTAAATGATCATATATACTTACTCTACGTACACATTTATTATCCGTTATGATTGATTATAATTATATTGTCAATTTTGTAGCTTTTATAGTGATTTAATTGCGGTTTTAACTATTAATTGTAACATTATAACCTAATAACATAGCTAACGTCGTACGTACTTCGTGGCTTAAATGGCGACCAGCGTGAAGTTATTTGCTAGTTTAATAATAAACTAACTTCAGAGAGGTAGAATTGACTGTTTATTTTGTCTGTTTTTATTTATTAAATTATTCGTCATATTCTTTTTCAAAAAAATATGTATTTAATTATTAATTTTGTTTAGGAGAACTAGAATTTGTTTTATGAATTCATTTTCATATTTATAACAGTATTTACTTAACCGTATATTGATAACCAATGTTAGTGTCAATATTTATTTTTAATTTAATTATTATTACATTTTAAATAAAATATGTAATATATTATTCATTTGAATTAATTATATATTTTTTTATTTAGGATCATGTGTATCAGTCACTAATCAGTTTTGAGTATCATTTGTTAGATTTCTTAAATATTACTTTATTTTATTATTTGTCGTTTGCCCTTAAATATTATTTTATTTTATTATTTGTCTGTTTAAATATTAGTTATTAATTTACTATAGCATTTTAAATAAAATAGATTATGTAAATCAAATAGTTATATCAATAAATTAGATTCCATATTTACGTTAATTTAATAAAGATTTCCTTACCTCTGAAAGATGGCTGTTTAATTTAATATATTACATATGTTATAGTATAATAATTAAATTATCTTATTACGAGAACGATACTCTTGTTAATTTAGTTAAGCCAAAATAATGTCAAAAATCAAATTGATCGCTAATCGTAGTGTTTTTCTACTTTTTAAAAATTTGTCAAAACAGTTTACCAATTATTTTGTAAATATTAATATAAATAATAGCAATATTGTTATCTTTATAATGTATTTTATTATTTTGTTCACGATTGTAATTTATTAATAATTTATGGCGGTTGTCCTAAAATTGTTATTTTTAGCCCAAAAATATGTATTTTTTACATACAGCGTGCAAAGCCGAAATTTTGCTGTGATATATAAGCTTGGACATTATATTGCACGTTTATTGTAGTGGCTTCCATGTGGTACCCCTCATCTCCTCACTTCATCCTTTTTACCTGACCTTTCTCCAGTATCTTTGATGTTGGGTTTTCAAAAGTCAACCGAGGTCTCCCCCTATCTTTCTTACCACTCACTTTTTCTACATAAATCTTTTTTGCTATGCGTCCGAACTTGGAGTCGAATTATCGCAAAAAAAGTCTTAACATCCATCGATCAGAGAGGAATAAGTGTTTCCTGTGAAACAAGAAATGGGAATGACGAAGTATGTTCTGCCAATATATTCAAGAATTATATAAGTGAAGCAGCTACAGAAATACGTGGGAAAGGAAAATGAGGTTTTACTAAAAAGTACGACATACAGTGGGATAATGAAGTTAAAGGCACTGTAGAGAAAAAGAAAAAAAAGCTTCTTAGAATTTAAAAAGCCTCAGATAAATTAAAAAAAAAAAGAAAAAGTATAAGCTACTAGAGCACCAAATGAAAGTACTGAAAAAGATGAAGCGAAAAAATTCTAAGAAAGAAAAGGATAAAATGTTAACGAGCAACTTCCCGAAAAATATTTATATTTAATGTTTTAATATTTCTGGTGAGATTTTAGTGATTCCCAAGGGTGCCAACGCCAGTAAGCAGACGACGTCTCTGACTCATTAACAGACACGCCGAGTTTTGATATTGCAGATGGCGAACCTAAACCTAAATTCTCTAACAGAGTGCTAAGAGGATTTAGAGCTAGACAAAACCATAAAGGACTCAGACTGCCACTCTGCCACCACAAATACACCTCTTTATATCGGTTCAGACATTGCAGGAATATCACACTCCCCTAGATGACAAAAAACAGTGGCCCATTGTCCCATACAAACCTCCAGAAATGATTTCAAAATCATATCAAGTTTATATAACTCCCAAGACCTTTAAGTGCCAGTATGTGGCACTGAGCCATATGCCTTCTTATTATCTATCCAAGCAATAGTGATATTTTTCCTGTTCCGTCTCACCTGTTGGCTTATAGTAGTATGAATGAGAAGAAGTTTCTTTGCACCACGCCAGCCTTACCATCCATTCTGAGTTGGTGTCAAAATGTTGTTACTATAAACATGTTCTGTGATTTTTTACTAAGAATATCTATTCTGAGTAACAAATTTCATATCTATGAGGAGCTTATAGATGGTAGGTAGCCATGTTATTGGGCTATGGTTTTTGGGCTCCGTGGTACATCCGGACTTATATGACAAGAATGTTACACCTGGTGTCAAAAATGTTGGTAACGCTCCAGAGTCAAGGGCATCCTGGAATTGAATTGCAAAAACGGAATGTGGGCTGCGAAACCACTAAGCCAGGAATTATGCAACTCGTCTAGCGTCAGCACGTTTTATTATTAAATACTTCAGGTATAGACTTATTTCATTGAAAGTAGTAGAAAATTAATATATTTCATTTACGAATATTTTCGAGGCCAGTCGTGGCGCAATGGCACAAAGTGTGACTGCAAAACCGACTGGTTGTGCACACACAATGCCTCCAGAATTCGGCAGAAAGTGGGAAACGGAGTGTCTTAACACTAGGTTCCCTCTGCTTACCCTGCTGTGTGCGGGATACAGCGTGAAGCTTTATTAAGATTGTTAAAAAAAATACTATTAATGAGTAAGCATAAGGAAATTGAAATTTGTGCGTTTCGGAGAACTGCCATTTCTAACTAAATTCTTCGTGGTAACTTGGATACGTGTATAATAAAAAAAATCTAAATATTTTGGTACAACTATGTAACTTAAGAAGGAATGACAATAAACTGTCAAACAACCGCATACATAGTGAAGTTGTGAATACAAAAATAAATTAGAAAATAATGCTAATCAGTTCCTTTGTTTAATTGTGAATATTTTCGAGTATTTGAACAATATGCATAATGTTTATCTTTTTGTTAATGCAGTATATAACAATAATACTGCAGTAGAATAAGAAATTCGATAAGTATGCTCCATAAATATAGGTGGAAAAAAAAAGCCGAATTTATTTAGTAAGTTCATATACATATACAATGTTAATTATTACTACTTTATAATAATTATAATAAATATAAAGCTGATACTTCTATTCTTATACTATTTATTACAATTAAATATTTAATAATCAATAAAAAATAATCGAAAAAAAAATACAAATTCGAAAACAAATAAAATAATTATTGTTTTTTTTTAAATTTATGTTATCTTTTAAGTTATCCCGTTACAATCTAAAAGTAAATGCTTTTTATAATATGCAATAACTACGCTTTATTTTGGATATTTATTCAATGTCTTAAAAATATATATTTTCTATAAGTGTACACTTTACTTATTACATAATATTTTTTTGTTACAAATTTATAATCAGAACACAAAATGTTTCATTGAGAAATGTGAAGATTAAAGTGCCAAACGGCACTAGGTTCTTTTTTTCAACTTCAGGGTGCAAAGTAGGCAGAGTTCTCTCTGGAAACCAGTAGTGATAAGATATTCCATTCCCATTACAGTTCAGTTACACACTTTTCACCAATTTGTAGAGACATTGTGTAATATTCTAGCTAATAGCTAGTGGCAGAGGTCATAAGAAAATATTAAATATTTCATTCCCCCAGTGCAAATTGAATGTATAACCATTGCATTTACAATTGCATGCTTGCCACTAAACCATAACGGCTTCACATTTTAATTGTAATACTCTTAAATGATTTATTAAGGTGTCAGTTAATAAAATCCTTTTTACTTACCTTATCTTTTTAGATAGGATTCAGTTTAGTTAGGAATTCTGTAATATCAAGTAAATGAATAGGTTTAAGAGAAATATTTAAAGGCAGCTAAAGCAAAATTTTAATCCCAGCCTTATTGATTAAACACCCCGATCATGATCATGAAAAACAATCACGATCTTAATATGATTATTATAATATTTTTTGTTGTGTATTCATATTTTTTTAAAAATCATCCTTTACCAGCTGTACATACTGTAGTATGGCAACTAAAAACATGAAAGTTGTGAGCTTGATTCCCAATCAAGGAATAAGGTAATTTTGATTTCATTACTCTGGTTATCTCTGGTTAACTCTGGTTAACTCTGGTGTCTCTGGTTAACTCTGGTTCTCATTAAAAAGAGAAGGGGTGCGGTACTTCTAATTATAAAGTATTGATAATTGGATAGTGGGTGGAGAACAATATAAATAACAATTTTTTTAATTATTTTTCTCATTTTAATTTCAGAAACAATGTCCAGCCAAGATTATGTCTGTGACCACTGTAGTCGCACATTCACACGAAAATATAATCTACAAACACACATAGAAAACTGTCATTTAAATTCATCATGTTATTGTGACATATGCAATCAAAGATTTGGGAGTCCTGCCGGATTACAATTGCACTTGTCAAGAGGTCACAATCGGTTTGGCCAAGGTCTCCCAGAATGCGACCTCTGCGGCAGAATATTTACTAGAAAACAAAATATCAACTCTCACATGATTACTGTTCATTTACAAGGTGGCAGGCAGGATATAAGATGTGCTATTTGTTATAAAACTTTTACAACAGAACGAAATTTAAAACGGCATACTACTCAGCTACATGCGCCTGGTGTGGAATATCCAACTTGTAATGAGTGCCAACGTAGTTTTAGAGGAAAACAGTCTTTGATATCTCATATACAGACAGCACATTCTATTAATTATAAGTTGATTAAGTGTCCATTATGTGATAAAGTATATTCTAACAATAGGAATTTAAAACGCCATGTTGAGCGGCAACATGGTGAAAAGGAAGAGTTCAAGTGTGACATATGTCCGAAAATTTACACTTCTAATCAGAGTTTAAGAAGACATGCTAAAACACAACATTCTAAAGAAATTTTCAATATGGATGTTTATACATATTGTCATAACTCCAATTCAAACGAAAACTGTATAGAATCTTACAAGTTTTTGTTTTCCTGCGATTTGTGTCAAATGACATTTGAAAGTGAGCCCAATTTGCGACAGCACACCAAGTTGAATCACTCGTTCCAAGAATTCTACAATTATTGTAGGAAAACTCTTCTGAAAACGTGGAGGGTATCCCAAAATAGTAATAAGCATAGACTTAGGTATTACAACTGTGAATTTTGCATCAATGCTTTTTCGACAGTTTACGATTTAAAAGATCACATGCGGTCTCTTCATGATAAAGAGTACAGTTTATCGACTTGCAATGTGTGTTTTAATAAGTTCTACAGCAAAGAAACGATGTATGAACATAAAAAAATATGTCTACCCCCAGAAAATGTAAACAGTTGTAGCCATTGCGATAAATTATTTACAGACGTGTCGAGCTTAGAGTTTCACATAAGAATTTTTCATCCTCAAGCCCAAATCGCTGATTCCAATATATCATCAACTAATATCGATGATATTGATACATCTTACAGATGCTTACACTGTGACAGAATATACTACAGCGAGAGATCGCTAAAACATCACATGAAATTAAAACATACGACTGATGAAGCTGTAAAATGCCAATATTGCTCCAAAATATGCAGTAATAAGTACTATTTAGCATCACATATTAAGATAGTTCATAACAACGATTCTTGGTCTAAATGTGACTATTGTGATAAGCAATTCAAATCTAAGAGAAATATACGTAGGCACATAGAATATACACATTTGGGCATGCAAAGATATAAGTGTATCGAATGCGAGACACTTTTTAAAGAGAAAAGAAGTCTTCGTAAGCATGTCAGGACTAAACATCCAAATTCCACGTTGTTTCCTCAGTGTCACATATGCGAGAAACGTTTTGAATCAGCAAAATCTTGCAAAATTCACCTAAAATTGCTGCATTCTTTCAATATGAACACCCATCCTTGTGATTTATGCTCGGTGTCATTCACTTCGTTGGAAGCCTTAAAGATTCATTTAGCGACTAAACATTTGGCAGAAGATGAGATTTATAAGTGCAAAGAATGTAATTTGGTATTTAAAGGTCAGGAGAAATTTGATGTCCATAACGAGGAGTTCCACCTCAATCTACCCACACAGAAAACTTTACCACGATGCATAATATGTACAAAAGATTTTAGCACGCGTAAGACATTGAAACGTCATATTAAGAAGTTTCACGAAGAATTCAACGTAGATGAACTGGCCACATACGGCTCAAGGAAACGAGTACTTTCTATCGAATGTAACGAGTGCCTAAAGAATTTTAATGATGATTATCATATTAGAGTATACGAGAAGTTGAAAAATATACGCGACTCTATAATTTTTAAATGCGAATTCTGCAAAAGTTCCTATAATAGCTTAGAATTTGCTATACAAAGGTATAGGCAGACATTTGATGTGTCCAAATCGAAGTTATACCTGTCTGAATTGTGTACTACAGAAATGAGCGATGATTCTCAATATAATGATACTATGGAACCGGAAAGTACTACGTATGATATAAAGACGGAACCGTTTTTGGATATAAAAATAGAGCCAAGTTCGCCATAAATTTATTTATCGTACATGATTTACGGATGACTTATGAGAGCTTCGTCTCTTGATTTTTTTATTCACAAAGACCTAATTATTCGTAAGTTAATTCATGAATTTTCGATTTATTGCAACTGATTTTTTAGTTATTTGATTTAAAATAAAAACCATTCATTTATTTCTACATAGATCACATGTAAAACTTATGTGTATAAGATACAGTTATCAATTGTGCTAAACATATTTTTACTTGTCTATTGTTATATTTTGCGTGTACCCAGCGTGGGTTCCGCTATATAATTATATGTAGCAAAACCCTTGCGTATAAAAGCTATGTATAAATAGCTGAATGGTTGGCCAATTATTTTAAATATATATATGTGACATTATGCTAATAATATGTTTAAATTCTTTAAACGTTATTAAATCATGTACTCATAATATAAATATATTTTTAATATATGTATTTTTTAAATATCAAATTATTTATAATAAAAATGTGAAATATTGAATTGGCTATTGGTAAATATTGAAAAGACATACTGTGGGTATTCTTTTATTCATTTAGTATATAATTATTCAGTCTCTGTAATAATGCCGGACTTTACATCATCGATTTATGTTAATCAATATTATGCAGTATACAAATTTTAAATGAAAAGAAAGCATAGAAAGAAAATAAGAGACATGTATGTAAAAATAAAAAAAAATACTTGTATAAGAATTTATATAATCTATGTAATATACCACTGTGGAGCACGGGCACAAGTATGCGACTGTAAATGTGACAACTTTTTTATGCACATATTGTTAATATTAAGCTGTATATATTTGTAAATGTGTGTTCCTTCTTTTTCTAAATTAATGTATAAGTTTTATTTATAATCATGTAGTTTTATGTATATTTGTGTGTATTGAATTTCATATTTACCATATTTTTCTCCATTAAGTATATTATATATTTGCAAGCTTGTTGAATAAGACTGAAAAGTGATAGGCTGAACCCTTTTTAGGGGCACTAGCTAGCAACTGTAATGTGGATTTGATTCCCACTCAGAGAAATGAAATATTTTTATTTTCTTGCTTTGGTAACAAAGTACTGCATTGAGTCCCACCACTCAACAGGCAATGCCTCTAGAATTTAGCAGAAAGTGTGAAACGGGACATCTTAACATTAGGTTCCCTTAATTTTGATACTTTAATGTTTTGTGCAGGGACAGTGTGAAGCTAAAAATATTACAAACTCCACTTTTTAAGGTCAATGCTATATGATAGAAATAAAACTAGACACAAAAGATGTAAATATATGTATAATATTACAATATTAAATTAAAATTTAGCACTTTTTCTTCTAAAACTTGTTTTATTTAATGGTAATTTCAACTGTATAACTTTTTTGCTACTTAATGTTACCACTGAAGCACCGGTGACTCGCACCTTATTTGCAACTGTACTAGGTGTTATTTTAACTGCTTCACACAAACCAACTAAGTCTAATTTATAATTATTTATTAGTAATAAAAATACTATTGCGTGACATAAAGATCTATCTTTATAAGGTGCTGGTCTAGTTTTCCTACCATTTGAAATCGTCATGAAATCATTTAAAATCAAATTGTTTAATGTTATAGAATGTAAACATATTGTAAAACCTTTTTTGACTATTTCTTTTACCATTGTATTGTATAATTGGATCAAAGAATTTGCATACATGGCTAAAACTGTTAATTTTGGTGATAATTTATTTTTTGATATTATATTTTTTAGTACAGGCAACAATTCTGATTCATAATCTTTGTTTTCTAACTCTGAATATATTTTATCATACTGTTCTTCTGTTAAAATCTTGTTTATATCATATACACCATCTACGCTATCTGCTGTCCTGTCTATAGGTGGTATGTAGAAGTCATCAGAATTCGTTTTATTATATGTAGATAAATCAAAATGGTCTTCTGATATTTCTTGAGTGGCATTCTGCATTTGCTCCGTGACAGTTTCCACATTGACTTTTAATTTTTCCCTCTGTTCCATCTGTTGTTTTTGTTTTTTAGAACCAAATTTTCTACTTAATTCTAAAGTACTAGTTTCTAGCAACGGCACTGTACTTATTTCCATATTAAGTACAGGTTTACAGTTAACTACTGCACTTTCAATTAAACGTACTTTACCAGTTACTCTATTTCTTGCTAAAATATAGGTTTTACCAATTTCATTTGTTTCTTCATCACCAGCGTATAACACTCCGTCCAGCTCAGTAGCTATTGTTTTGGTTTTATTTGAAGAATTGTCGAAAAGGAAACAATCCTGTTGTGAAAAATTCTCAGTGATATAACCATTTTGAAAGTTTACAATCATAGGACATATGTCGTCTTTGGGGTAAACTTCTTGTATTTGTATTTGTGTCATTTTTTATGTTACATTTATTTTGTTATTTGCGCACGTGCACTGTGTAGGTTAGAAAACAATAACAACCGAGTATGAGTATGAATTATGAAATGACTGAAATGTCACTTTGATGACATATATATTTTTTTATTTACCACACATTTATATTGACACCAAATCCAGTCAGAACAGAAATAACGTTTTTGTATTTTATGATATAAATATAAAACACTTTTTACTATCTCGTAAATTTAAAAACCCGTATTAACTCACACTTTAATCTAATTTGTTTTTATATTTCAATATAAATTGTTACAAGGCTTGCCCACTCATACACAATAATATTGATCAATATATGGCACCAATCATACAATAAAAAAGACTGGATGTTAAAAAAAACCAGTTTAATCATCTCATTAAACTACACTTAAAAAAGCCAATTCATGACCCAGAGGAACAAAGTGTACACGCAACAAGT
The DNA here is from genome assembly GCA_018237945.1 of Heliconius sapho. Taxonomy (NCBI): domain Eukaryota; kingdom Metazoa; phylum Arthropoda; class Insecta; order Lepidoptera; family Nymphalidae; genus Heliconius; species Heliconius sapho. Next base: position 18,683 of record DWAE01000023.1, read on the forward strand.
TGTAGGTTTGATTTCCACTCCAGGAAATATTAAGAATGAAAAAATTATTATAATAAAATATTATTAAGTTTTTTTTTCATCTAGTAGGTATTTGATAAAAAAAAAAATATTTTGCAAGTAATCTAAATGCAATAACTACAGCAACGGCTTATTTTATTCTAGCTATTTTTGATTTAACACGTACGCATACAAATAAAGCTATTGAGCGACTGTGTCGTATTTTATTACGAAATATTGTCAATAATGTTGCATAGTAAGCGGCCCCATATATTGAAGAATATTATTGGCAATATAGTATTGACAATAATACTGTGTGTGTGGGGCTAACAGAAAATCGGCGGGAAAAACGTTGTTTATTTACAATATTATCGTACGTGTGCGGCTAGGCTAAGAACCTAAACTAAGTCTAAAGATGTTTCTATTAACCCCATCTAACGTTATTACTAACGTTGTTTTATACTTTATTATAGAGAAAAATTACGTTAGATTAATTTAGAATTAATTTAAGTACAGTAGTGTACTTATTTCGTTACGACCAAAATTTCTAGAATCAGTCTATAAACAACAAAAAAGAAGTAATTTATGACGAAAATTTTACATAAAATACACAACTGTCAAAATTATCTGACAAATAGATCATTTGTTTATTTTGTTTTTGTAATTAATTTGAAAAATTTACAAGTAATATAAACGGTTAATTATATTTAACAATTTTAACATTAAAACTTTAAAACTATTGGTATTATATACATTTTAAAATAAACTATCAATTAGATAGATCACAATAATATAATATTTATTAAAGAATAACTTTAATTACTTTATTTAATTGTAAATTTATGTATAATGTGAATGAAATAAACTAAAAATGTCGACGGGTATTGATACTACAAATACATTATTAGTATGTAGAGGATGTCTTACGCCTTACGGTGAAATGAAGAATATGCTTGAATGGGGCCTAGCTGATGATTTTTATAAATTAACTAATATACAAGTAATAAAATATTTTGAATGGCTTTTTGTAACTTTAACTAGCTTTGCTTTGTCAATTGGAAATAACTACTCGTTTTTTATGCATCCCTGAAACATTGGAAACATAAATGTAGGAGGTAACTCTGACCACATATTCAGCATATAACATATTCAATGGGAGCCTTAAGTTAAAACACTCCAATCCCATTAGGACTCTTCCATTTAACCTGTTGCGATTACATATGGTCATACAATGACCTCTAATTCTGATTCTGACTAGATTTATTCTTTAGCTTAAGAGTTTTATTATGTTTTTTACATTAAACTTTTTTTTTGCAGATAAATAAATTGGATGAATTATCAAAGTTGTTATGTACAAATTGTGAAGATATCATAACAAAGAATAGAAATTTTGTAACACAATGTCAACAAAGTGATTCATATTTGAAAAGTTTAAAGGTAACATTTACATTTTTCAATCTACCATAAAAACATAGAACTGCTATAAGTTTGATTTATCAGTGTGTGTGTGTGTGGGTGTATGCATTGTAGCTCTTTAATAGAGTGTGTTCTTAGCCATCATTCAGGAAAGTATGTTCAGCAGCGTAAAGATTATCAGCTCTTTTATAATTATTGTTTACTTTTAAGATTTGTTTGTGTGGTTGTTGGGTTTTTTTATCATTAATTATTAATTCCTTTGTTTTGGTGTAGATAAGATAAGCATATGACTGTACATTCGATAGCTTTGACTTCAATCTCAAGTTGAAATACATAATAACTGTACATTATGTATTTCCACTTGAGATTCCACTCTGGTAGACAAAGTGCAGAGTTGAGTTGAGTTCTGCCATTCAACATGCAATGTCTCAAATTTGGGAGGATGGAATATCTTAACACTAAGTGCCAGTCCTCTTATGGGGAAAAGCTTGAAACTAATAATGTTTAATCTAACCAAAAAAAATATTTTAGGCATTGTGTGCTGTTGTATCAGTGGGATAGCATACAAGTGTAACTTATATTTAAACTATTGTAATTTCCTTGTTCTGGCAGACAGTTTTTAGCACTGCTACTCAGAAGGAACAGAGATAACAGTATGAAACTAAAATAATACTTTTAAATTTATCAAATATATATTTTTAATAATTTCAGAACCAAGCATCAGCTAAAACAAAAAATGATCAACAATCAACACAAAATACTGTAACTTTTATCATAGAAAATGATATTTTAAGCATAGATATTACTGCACCTAATATGGAAGAAAAAATATATCTACCATGTCCTTTATGTAGTGAAAATTTTCAAAAAAGAAATGATCTATCACAACATCTGAATAAAAAACATAAGAAAAACTATAAAATAAACCAAAGATACCATTGTATAGAGAATTGTGTTTATAATAAACTTTCAGGAAAAGAAAAGTTCTTTAATGGAAGAAAATATTTAAATCAACATATTTTTAAAGTTCATAAGGAAAAACTGTTTTTGTGTAGCCATTGCGGCTTAAATTTTTCAAATGAGGCCGAATGCAAACGACATAGCAATATATGTAACTATATTTACATATGCCAAGTCTGCAATAAAGAATTTAAAAGTAATGATAGATTGTTAGTTCATTTATTACGAAAACATCCGGACCTACATAAGCAATACAAAAGTGAAAAAGCTGAGAAAAGAAAGAAAACTATGAGTTGCAACTCAAAAAAACTTAAAGTTGAAACAGAAATTGATATTTGTGATAGTCCAAAAAGATCCTTTGCTACTCAAACTTTGCTAAAAAACTTAAAAAATGATGTAACTCTATCATGGCAGCCAGAAAAGTTTGGTACAAAAAGAGATGAAATTTCAACTCAAACTGTTTTTGAACACCATCCATTCTCATCCATAAAGTCCGAGGAAGATTCGATTTTCTTTTCCGAAACAGTTTCTCTATCAGACATCCAAACTCAAACCATTCCATTTGAGTTTGGATTGAGTCGGTCGAATAAAGAAACTCTAACGTCGGAAACACAATCACCCGATTTAAGTATAAAGGAAACTCAGACATGTTTTTGCTTGTCAAAGTCGACTAAATGCGATGGTTTCTTGAATAATTTTTGTACTACGTCAACCGAGACTCAAACCTTGGACTTTCGCCTCGATAATGATTTATTAAGTTTCAATTCGACCGAGACTCAAACTTACTTTGATGATGATATTAATAAAGGTTTATGATATTGGTTTTAAGTGTTTTGGTTCATATAACTTAAGGTAACTCAAAATTAAATTTTTAATTTTTTTGTTTCGTTTTCTGTACTTTAAGTACATTTTTTCAAAACTGAAAGAGTAAATAAATATTTTTTGTAAGTTTAAATTCAACAAATATGATAAATGTCTTTATATGTTAGGTCATCAAGTGATTATTGCTATTGTATTTTCACTTTTATTGAATATGGTTAGGTCGTTGAGACCGTCGTGGTTTAACGGTACAGTATGTATCAAACCACAATAAATATCACTTTTTGATTTTTAGAAAAAAAAAGTAATGTGTTCATTTTTAAGCAAAAGTTTATGAGTTCAAAGCTTAAAAAATCTTTTGCTGTTTTTTATATTAAATCAAGATTGTATTGTAATCTAGTTTGTAAGTGAGTTATGCATGAAGCATATTATATACATATTTCTTTTAAAAATAAATATAAACTCGCTATATTAACCAAAATGCTTGTCTTTAGTTTTAAATATTTAATATATTTCTGTAATATAATACTTATATTATAAGATGAATAAAATAAAATAAATTACAAATAAAACATAGTTTTTTTTAATTTTCCCATAAAAAACACACACAATACAATGCTTTAATAGAAACAGAGTGTCGTAAGAGTACGTTTCCAGATTTTTTCTGCCTCCTATATGTGAGATACTATACGTTAAGCTTCGCATTTTCTCATTTTAAAATGTTTTTTTTTAAATACTTTACTCGTTCTTTTATAGAGATATATTTTTTTTTAATAATATTATACAGAATGGAAGTGTTAGCACCACTTTAAACGAAACATAGTTTTAATTACTCCTTAAAATCCTAATACAATTTTTTTTTCCCAAAAATGAAAGTGATTTTTTCAAACAAAATAAATAATAAAATTGTCGTTTTAAAATAAAACGCCATTTTGTAAGGACGACGCACGCACACAAACCTTTCAAAGGAACACCGCCGCACACGCGTCATTCCGAAATCGAGTCGTATGTATTGACGATAAAGTTCAAAATTGTTTAACTTTTTTTTAATAATATTTTTGTAGTAGTAAGTGTTTACGTTATTGGGATCTATGCGTAATCGCGACACACGTAATAAAGGTTGGATAAAAATCGTGAAATGAAAATAAAAATCCTACGTCCAAACTGTTAAGGCATCTTGATTAATTTCTTTAAGTAAGGATTTGAAATATTTTACCCTATATGCCGTTTCCGTAAAAGGAGGGCTGCCTCTTCCGCCTTGAATAATAATAATAAGCTTTATTTCAATTTCATATAGATTACAATGATACATTCATTCATATTTATAAAAAAATTAAACATTGATATTTAGTTTAATTTAATGAGAATTTATAACAATTTATATTACAGATTCCTATATTTAATTTAGTTTTAAATTATTGATTATTTTAATTGTTTGTTATTATAGTATTGACCCTTTTCGGGTAGAAGCATTCCCCAAGAAATGCCACGATTCTCTATGCTTAGCTGTATCCAGCCAACTTCCGCCCGCTATCGCTACTATTTCGTCCACCATCTAGCTCTTGGTCGGCCTCTTGCTCGGGAGCCTGTTAGCCCTGACCACCTTACTGACCTTAGGGTCCATCTGTCATCCTGATATCGAGTGGTCTAAGTGGTCCACCCACCTCCATTTTGCCTTCAGCAAAAAAGTCGAAATAGTTAAAGTTATTTTTTTTTATTTTAGACCTAGGTCACTTCTTTCCATTCTTCTCTGGGTAGTCTGAATTTTACTTATGGTTTTGACGTCATAGGTCCAAGTTTGATACCCGTAGGTGAGGCATGGTAATATTGCTGTATCCTTCACTACTATTTTCTTGGCAGGCAGAAAAAGTTGAGATTTAAATATTTCCTTTTGGTTTATTTCTTCACCGTTTCTTTCTTTACTGAAAGACATCTGTTTGTCTAGGTATATATGGTTTTTACAAACTCACGAGGAGTGCTATTCACTAAGATGGGCGTTTCACTGCAGTTCGTCATAACTTTTGTTTTTTCTAGGTTCTTATCTGATTCAATTTTCATGCTGGCCTGGTTAAGTCGTTAACCATTTTATTTAATTGATAAAGAGTTTCTGAGAATAACATTATGTGATCAGCAAATCTAAGATGACTTAAGTAGTTCCCATTCATGTTAATGCCTTGATTGAGCCATGGTAATTTTCCCATTAAGTACGTGTTGTAAAACCGTTTTGGTGAAATTGGATCTTTTTGCCGGACTCCTCACTTTATGTTGATTGTTTCGCCCACTCTATCTAGCCTGACTTTACTTGTGCTGTTATTGTAAATATATTTTATAATATTAATATATTTTTCTTTTATGTTAAGTGTTTTCAGCAACTCCAGACCAGATGCTTTCGTGTGAAATTAAGTCAAAAACTTTTTTGTAATCTATGAAAGCTACGTATACTTAATGGTTTAGTAAATTCTAAATATTTTTTAATTCTAAATATATATTATTATATATATTCAAAATATATATATTCAAAAAATAAATACAACTATTTAGATAGAATTAATTAAATTATGATGCAGTTGTGGCGCAGGAGCACATGCGTCTGATTGTAAACGCGACAGTCGTGAGTTCGATTCCCACTCGACGCATAGAATTCCGCCACTCAACACGTTATGTCTCGCAAACTAAGGAACGGAACGTATTTATAAAGTGACAAAAAATATCTAAATACAAAGTCTTAGATTTGATTTTGACATGATATTGGACAGCGTGTTGCTGGTGTTAAACTCAACGCTTTGTCTAGCAGAGGGGTAAATTAAAATAATTTAATTATATATAATCAATCTCCCGAGTGTGTGGACTTTATATCTACAACATTATTTCCATATAAAATAATATTTATAGTAATAATGTTAATAATTATTAAATAACAGACTTCGACAAAATATGATTATTTTATATAAAAAAAATATGCCATACAAGTATACAAACATATTGATCGCAATTTCAACGCATGCGCGACCAAAACCCAAGCATTGATATATTTAATTCCGCCTTAGACGGACGTGCGAGAAAAATATAAAAAAAGAAACTAAAGAAGGAAATTATATACAGAAAAAAAAAACAAATAAAAAAAGGATCTGTAAGAAAAAAATGTTCAATCCTCTCCCGTAAAGAGGATAAAGAATTATTTTCTACATTTTACAAAAAGTGTTGAGGAAAAAAAATTAAAAACGGCTACCAAAAGGATTTATAATTCAAAACCAATGCCTCTAGCGGCGGATGCCGTTCGTGAAAAAAGAAACAAACTAAGGCTTGAATCAACTGAATCTGAAGATCATTTTAGTAAAACTAGTACTAAAGCGCCGCCGGATATCGAAATATGTCGTTACCTCGCGAATTTATATTTAATAAGGTGAGTTATGTAATACTTTATAATCTACAATCTACATATTATCTGACAGTATGAAAGTGACGTAAACTTCAGTTAAAAAAGTAAAAAGATATACACTACTCTTTATAAATGATTTGTATTTAAACTCTATCAAAATCAGATTTTTTTATAATGCATATGGATAAAAAAGTTTACATATAAAATATAATCAACTAATTAAAAACAATTCAAAAATGACCTTTTTATTTTTTTATTTTCTAGGATTTATTTCTAACTAATATTTTCAATCTATTTTCAAACTTATTTTACATGTTACAAAATAAAAATAAAAAATAAATAAATTATGAAATTTTTACTACGTTTTAAAAGTTTAAAGAAACATTATTAAGAAATTGTGTAAATGTAATTATTAAGAAAATATATAAATGTAACAAAGTAGTCATGATGCCAGAGCTCAATGGCTGAAGTTTAGTTCAGCTAAAAAGCTGTTAGGCGAGCTCTGTTTTCTTTGGACATCCCCACGTCGAGCGGGCCAGATGGCATCTCTCCCTTAGTGCTCCGTTCATATGCTGCTGAGTTGACACCGGTGCTAACGCATTTGTTTCGACACTTATTCAGGCGGCGTAGTGCCAGACTCGTGGAAGACGACTCTTATCCACCCGATCCCGAAGAAACGCGATATTTCCGATCCAACTAACTATCGGCCTATTGTTTATCCCCTACGTGCTCTTGAAAGTGATGGGGAGAATAATAAATAGACAGCTTTTGGTTTATCTGGAGATTACCGATTGATTAAGGACTGTCATTATGGCTTCCGCCATGGTCGCTCATCCGGTGGTTTTCTGGTTTAGGAAACCCACGTGTGGACTGCGGCTATTGAAAGCAAAGGAGAGGGCCTAATAATTAGTCCTTAGAAGTCCTTAGATCGAGTTTAATACGGGGCGTTCCTTGCAAAATTCCAGCTTACGGGCTTCCCGAGAATTAATGCAAGTGGATTGCCAGCATTTTCACTGGGCGCAGAATGACGATGATTTCTGCTCCGAATATATGTCTCTGAACGCTGGCATCCCTCAAGGCTGTCCCCAACGCAGTTTCTTCTGCATATAAATGAAGGTTCTGCGGCCGCGCATGTCTTTTTCGGGAAAATATTGACCAGTGAGGAAATAGACTTGCGTCTTCTATTGAACACAAGGAAGTCAACTTCCTTCAAATTTCTATAGGGCCTTGGTTTGGCCTCATGTATGGAGTACTGTTCTCATGTCTGGGCTGGTGCACTCCAATATTGGCTTGACCAATTTAATCGCAAATTTAACATAGAGCCGTTCGAATCGTTGGTGACACAATGATCTGTGAAAGGCTTGACACTTTGGCTTTGCGTACGTCTCCTCGCTGTGTGTTTTCTAGCGCATTTATCACGGTGAATGTTCTGGGGAACTGTCATGTTACCTGCCGCCGAATTTTATGGGCCAAATACCATCCACATAATCTAGGTTCGTGGCACTCCACTACTGTGCGGTCTCGTAGGAACTTCCTTTCATGCGCTACGCACAGATGCGTAGCGCATGAAAGGAAGTTCGTATGATACGACGTACCTTAAAAAAACACATCTATCTCCTACTTAAAGGCAACATACCTGTAACTCCTCTGGTGTAACACGGGCTCGTAGACGGCGGTTCTAATTCTTCACAAATTTCTTTATGCTTAGGAACAATGTTATCAAAAAGTTGTTTTTATTTTTATTTCATATTTCCTGTCTATACCGGGGTAGAAGTCCTTAGAATGTCGAGGAAGTAAAATACAAAAATAGCTTATTAAGTCTACTACAATAATTATTAATCTGAAATATTCATCGGTTTAGCCGTTCCTAAGGTTAGGTTGGACAGACAGAATTTTGATTTAAGAGAAAATTCTAGTTTTGAAATCATGAATAAACACATTCTCTACATTTCAATATCGTATAAAGTTGTGGTCATCTATTGATGTGCACACGGAGAAAGAGATGAACATATTATTAAAGCAGCAACAAAGCAGAAACATGAAAACAATTTAAATATAATCAGTCTTCATCATTCAGATTATGTCTTTATGTATATTAATATGGTTACGTAAAAGATATTGGAATCTACACTGCAGTTATTATGACCTGAAACTTAATCAGGTCAATTTATTGACCTAGGGAGTAAAATTATTGTCACTAAAGGCTAGATGTGGAAAGGCTAGACTGTCTGGTTAGCAGAGCGAGGAAATGAGAATATTAAATATTGAATTCTCCTAGTTGGAATGGAACCCGCAACTGCACCGCACGGTTGTGCTCCTGAGCGGTATTGAGCAAAGTAGGCAGAGGAGACCAGGAAACCTATTGCTAAGGAACTCTCTTCCCATTAAGTCACTTCCCTACTTCCCGCCGAATTTATGGAGGCATTAAGTGTTGAGTGGCGGAACACAACACCGCGCTTTGCTTCGTTTCTAGAGCGAGCAAATGGAAATATTCAATATTTTATTCCCCCAAGTGGAAATTTAGCCCACAACTTGTCGCGTTTACAAGCTTGTGCGCCACGTCTTGCTTCATATTTTAAACATATTCTTAATAAAAAATCCACAGATTTTAATAAAAATCTGTGATCAAAATTCGCCGTGCAGTCGTTGTTGTTGATGTATGATGGTACATGTCAAACTAAATTAAAACTGAAGAGCTTGTTTGGTTGAACGCATTTATATCAGGAAGTCATAGTTCAATTTAAAAAAAAAAACGATTTATATAGTATAGTCCATTTACCGAGGAAGGCTATAGGCTATATTACATCATGTTTAGCGATGTACGCGAGGACAAAGTGACTTACCACTTACTGCACTGTCATGTCCCTACACATCTTCTAATTATTTCTATCTGGGGCACAGCCGCAGGTAAACGCAATCCTATACACTATATTATAAATGTGAAAATTTGTGAGAATGGAAGTTTGTTCCCCTTTCACGCATAAACTACTGAACGGATTTAGATGAAACTACAGTAATATAGCTTGTACATTAGAATAACACATATGCTAAAATTCACATAAATGTTTTTTATAATTTGGCTATAAACTAACAACAACTGTAAGCGAGTGAAGTCGCATTTTGGTCGCTAGTTTATAATAATAAAAAATCAGCTTCACGCTGTATCCCGCACACAGCAGGGTAGGCAGAGGGAA
>DWAE01000024.1:0-28308 GCA_018237945.1 Heliconius sapho
AACTATGCATAAAATTTTGTAAAAATTAAATTAATACCCATACCCCTATACTTTTCATGGAATTCTAAGCATATTTACTAGAATTAAGTTCGATAATAGTGCAGTGTTACAAAACAGTTCCAAAGATATGCTAAATATAGATTACTAAATTCAGAAAACTTTGAATGAAGCTTTAAAAAATACTGAATTGAATCAAATATTTATTTATTAGAACTTCCTTTTCTAATTAATATCAGTATGGAAATTGAAAGAAATAAAAAGACATCATTAGCAAAGTTTTAATTTGTTCGTTCGTATAATTTCGAAAAATGTATTTAATATATGAAACAGATGTATTAAGCGATAAATTAAATAGATGTAGAGACATATTTTCTATAAATATAATGAACACTTAATAATGAAATACAAAAAATACATTCAATGAACTTTGGACTGGCCCTTAACAACCGTTTACTTTATAATCGCAGTATGGATAACTATAAATGTTTTAATATTATGCATATAATTTTTGATATAGCATTAAATAATTATTTTAAAAACGTAAAAGAAAAAAAAATCTGTCATGATTAATTAATATTTCATAATAAGCTTTATACTTACTTGGGTAAGAGGATTCATGTTGGATAATAATTAAAATCAATTATATTTTGCTAAAAAGGTGCGTCGGACTTTGTACCACGTAGCGTGTAAAAAAGATATACCGTATAACCGTAGTAAAATTTGTCGTGGAGCCGGAGTCTAGTGACCTGAATTATATTACTACAGTATACAGAGTACAAACGAAGATTGTACAAATATGAAAAGTAAACTTTAACTGCACTAACTTTTATATACCTATTTATCTCAATATTTATTATCTATGACCACAGAGCACATATACCCAAAGGTGTCTATGACATTCTGTGCAAAGTCCAAGCTTTAGCACAGATACATAGAAACTATTTAAAAAACCACAGTCTTAAACAGCTATACCGTAAGTTCCCGGGGGAATTTAATTTTTTTTTTGCTCATTCAATATTTATAAATAATTTAATTTTTTTTCACCTACGGATGGCTCTTAATATAATGATATCTGCCTGTTTTTTATTTTACTTTAAATTTTAATTAGATATTGCTTGTCCGATCAAAAAAAAAACGTTTGTTCGATCGTATTTATTTAAAATATTTTTTACCCCAGCCCCAAGTGTGTTATTGTCATAAAAAATAAAACTTAAACAAACCGCGCAATTGATGAATAGTTCGCGCATGCGCAGTGACAATTTGTCACATTTGTAGCTGAGGTAGAAAAATGTTATAAAATAATTGGATTAAAAAAAAACGTTTTTTTTGATCAAATAAGCAATATCTTATCAAGATTTAAAGGAAAATAAAAAACACAGGCAGATATCATTATAATAAGAGCCAGGCTTAAGTTAAAAAATTAAAATCTATCTATACTAATATAAAAAAGCGGAAAAGTTTGTTTGTTTAAAGATATCTGGATTTACTCGTCCGATTTACTTTATTTATTTTGTGTAAAAGTAACGTTCTTCAGGAGTACTATACGTTTTATAATATTACGGTGTAAGTCTTAGTTAACCTTAAATTACAGAATAACAATAATGATGAACGCCTTCGAATCGCTTTAAGCGTGTGCGCTACAAAAATAGTAAAATATATGTCAGTTCATTGTATGGCAGAAATTTTCTATTTTATTAATTCTAAAAAAAAGTCTGCGACACCTTATATATATAGTAGTCTTCTAAGACAAAGTAAGTCCATTTTGTAACAAAAAAATATAGAAAGTTGTAGGTGCTATTTCAGTCTTTTTTTGACATGGATTTGATTGAAGAATATTGAAGAAACTTACAAGCGATAGTTATTCCATAATCAAGAAAATTTTATGAAGATATGCTTCAGCTTTTATAGTAAGTCATTTGGACATATTCTTTTCGAGAAAATGTAAAATTAAAATAATTCAACGCTCTGTTTACGGCTGCAAGTGTAAGTTCCAATTGCAAGGCGACGCCCTTGCCGTAGGTGACATCCACGTAGTGAACAGAAATATAAAAGTTGTGGATGATTAAACATATCAATCTGTTGACAAATACAGTATAATAAAAGTATGATAGATGGTATGCTGCCGAAGCCGCGAGTAGGGATGCCCGCTGATAATCGATTTTCGATGAGCATCGATTTTAGCAGTTAAAATATCGATGTTTTAACATCGAAGTTGCATTAACTAAAACATCGTAACATCATTGTCGACATGGATATATAATCGATGTTTTATCGCGTACTAGTGGTTTCAAAATTATTGCTTTTACAGCCGATTGACAAAAATATTGGGACATATAATGTGTTTTTACTCCCTAATGGTTTAAATGTTCAATATTTTTTGATTTTTGTTTTAATTAAAAAGTCGTGTTATATTGTAGCTACTAAGGTTCTGTACCTTTAGAGGAAAAAAGGAACACATATAAAATCACTTTGTTGTCCGTCTGTTTCTCTGCCTGTCTATCTGTCTGTCAAGAGCTTGGAAATATCGAAATGAAATTCAAACCACATACTCAGATCTACGGCCCCATGAAGGTATTTCTACATTTATTTAAAAAGAGATATGGCCGTAATAAAAAACGCGTATATCGACACTATAAAGGGAATCCGATTAATGAGATACTTTCGGTTGACAGAATTAAAAAATTGGCAACTAGCATCTACAGGTAGGACTAGGTTTGGAGAAAAAAATAAAAACTATATAAGTTCAAGTGAGGTATCAGATGAAGGGTCTCTGGCTAAGTTAAGCCTAAATTTCAGAAAGCTCGAGAACTTAAGACAAATTTTAGTACGGAACCCTTGCTGAGAGAGCACGAAGCGAGCTTGTCCAGTTTTAGTTACTTATGGATGACGATATGTGCACAAGAAAATCGATGTTGGCTAACATCGATTTTTTTCTTTCGATTTATATCGAACATCGATGATTTAGCTTCGATGTGTGCATCGATGTCAACAACGATGTTTTTCTATCATCGAGCATCCCTAGCCGCGAGTAGGCTGCTTGTTATTTATAAAGTCAAAGTCATGTAACGTCAGAGTCAAATAAAATCCAAGTCAAATATAGAATAACAAAAAAATAATTTGATAGAACAATTTGAACCAACAAGCGACGAACTAACGAAATATCAAAAAAAAAATTAAGAAAATTATTTTTCTTGCTAACTTATGTTAGCTATTTTAAACTAAAATATTGTCTTTCAAAAACTATATGATTATAATTTCATCTTATTATATTGCGGGAATTTAACTGATATTATTATTGACCACTAAATGTATAGTTGAAGATTAAAATTGTTTGATTTGCCACGGGAATTAAATATTATTTTGAGGTAATGTCTTTTTCTGTTTTGCTTTTCAATGTAAATTGAAAGTTAAATCTTATTTAATTTAAAAAAAAAACAATTTTTAAATTACATGTTAATATCACATCATATATACATCAATGTATTCCTAGATCAAATAATATATTAGTGTTTTAAGATGTTAGAAATTTCAATTGACTTGTACAACTGTACTTAGACGAATGACAGTAAAAAGTGAACATAAACTAACTACGGTACTGTACGTACGTACCTCTAACTTAAAAGGCTTGACTCTGTGTCATAAAATCTTACCAAAAAGGGGGCGTTTTTCTTTTATAATATATACGAAAGAGAGTTGTTTCACTATATTTGTATTAAATTTATCAGATGTGTGTGAATTGTGTTATTAATGTTGTCATTAGCAATAATTAATCTCTCAAGCACTGTTCGTGAAAGTATTTATTGTAGTTGATAATTTTTCTTCATACAGTATAATTAAAACTTTGTTAATCGTAAAATTTGATAATTGCCTATTTAGTATGTCAAATTATTCATAGATCTGTGGTCAATCTGTTTAAAATAGCGTCTGAGATTATTTCTAGCTGAAATCTGAATATTTTAACGACAACTCAAAAGAAAATGTGATAAATAAGCCAAATTGTCGAGATGTGATGTGATATTATATATTTTCTTTAGTTAAGTATAAGGACGAGTGTAGCTTTAGTAGGTCGGTTAAACGATTGTAGGTCGTGTAGGTGTTCGATCGGTATGTGGCATAAGCAGGCTGTGTTATGAATGAGGAGGCTCTGTTGGCACGAGCTTCCGAGGAGCGGGAGCGTATCTTCCAAAGATACGAAAGAGGACGTGAAAATCTCGCTGGCCAAATTGATCCTTGGGAGGATCCAGAATTTGAAGATTACCATAAAACTGATAGGTAATATTTTATTTTAGAATAGTGTAATTTGTAATTTAGATTTATTTTATTATATATTTAACTAAGCATACAATGCATAATTATTGCGAAGTATTTTAAAAAGCTTAGTAAGCAATCCTGAGTGACTGAGCCATTCTTGATTTATAAATTTTATTATATCAGTTTTATATTATTATTATTATGCTCTTGCATTATTCGTTTATTTTGTATATGATATATGTATAGATAATAATAATCAACATGAATACATTTCTTTTGTTTAATTGTGTGGTTTGAATCTCATTTATATAAAAACTATGAATATGTTGCAGTTTCAGGTGATTTTAATATTTATTAATATTATATTTCCTATTTTGACTAACTATACTAATTTTAATGAACTAAGTATAGTTTTTTATGCTTCATGTTGTATCCCTCATATAGCAGGAGAGGCAGGCAGAACCTACTTTTAAGTGACTCAATTGTCTATGCCTAATTTTTAAGGCATTGTGTGTTGAGTGGTGGAACTCATAGCCACTCTTTGTTTTGTTATCAATGAAATAAAAATAACTTTAAACAGAAAATAAATTCACATCCATTGTATAACACAAGTCTTATATTGTACTCTAACAGCTTCCGAACTATAGTTATTTATCTTAATTTGTAACAGAATTATGATTATTAAGACAACATTCAAGCTATATTTATTATATATAAGCATATTGCATTGCATATGTTGAAATGCTATTTTTATTTGTTTTTATTTAATTTTGTCACTATAATAGCTCGCTCTCTCTCACTCTATATTTGAATGGATATTTATGTAATGTTTTATAAACTTTGTAGTCATAAATAATTTGCAAAGCCATAAATTAGATCAATAAATGTTTGGGAACATCAAATATGCTATTTTATTTTTAATTATCATATGATTATACAAATTTTATCATTTAAATTTGAAGTAAACATTTACTATTATATTAGTTCTTACTTTTGTATAACTTTGTAGTACAGACCTTTGTTTTAAGTAAAAAATATTTTTTCTAAATTTAGATTTTATCATTATTGCTATAAATTTTGATTTATTTGGTGTATATTTATTCAGACAACCTACAGAATAATAAACTTAAAAATTTTATGTACAATATTTCAGATATGGCTTTATACATGATGAGAGGCTCACACAGAAAACAGCACCACAAAAAGTCAATGTTGAGGTTGAAAGGGAAAAGAAATGGGTTAAGATGCTTGGATCCTGGGATTCACCAACAACAAAAGAAAAGTTACATAGAAGAATTTACAAAGGCATTCCAAATTCATTAAGGATAAAGATATGGTGCAAATTACTGAATGTGAATGCCATAAAATCAGAAACCCCAGGCAAATATCAAGAAATGCTGAAATTAGCAAAGCACTGGTCCACAGATGTAAGGCAAATAGATTCAGATGTCAACAGACAATTTCGAGAACATCAATTCTATAGAGAGCGATATTCAGAGAAACAATGCTCGTTGTTTAATGTTCTGTGTGCTTATAGTATGTATAATTCAGAAGTGGGCTACTGTCAGGGGATGTCAGGCTTGGCCGGAGTTCTACTCATGTATATGGATGAGGAAGATGCATTCTGGGCTCTGACAATACTATTATCAGACAAAAAATATGCTATGCATGGTTTATATGTAGAGGGGTTTCCCAAGCTTACAAGGTTTCTTGAGCATCATGACAAGATACTTACTAAGTTTATGCCGAAGCTAAAACATCACTTCGACAAGTTTGGCCTTGATGCTATACTTTATTCTCTTAAATGGTTCTTTGTTTGCTTCGTGGAACGAGTGCCCTTCAGTTTATGTTTGAGAGTGTGGGACATTTATTTGCTGGATGGTGAGCGCGTCATTACTGCCATGGCTTATACTATTCTGAAACTTCACAAAAAAGCTATCATGAAATTGAATGATATGGATCTCATTGTTAATTTCATTCAGGTTTGGATTAACACATAGACTACTACTATGAAATATATTATGTCATTATCTAATGTCTCTTTTTTTAATTTTTAGGTGAAACTTCATAAAGATTTTGGTTTTGAAGATGATATTGTCATATATAATTTAGAGCGATCAATGGAGGAATTGAAGCGAGCAAAGCTCGACTACCCGGGTCCCCCTCCTCCTTCCGAATTGCCACAACGAGCTCTAGGAATCTTTGTGGAACCAGACAAAAAATCTAAAATTGGTCAACGAGCCGAAAATTTTTCTGAAACTGAAAAACAAGCTCGTGCCACTGTTATTTTACGGTAGGATATAAACTTTCTACATTTTTGTTGTCAAAATTATACTTGGAATACCTTTGTTAAAGATTCATTAAATTATTGATGCTAATGAAGTAGTAGCACTCGTCTACATTATTGAACCATCCTGTAAGCAAGAAAATTTGGAAGGAATAGCATATCAAGTACATAAACAAACTAATTGTATATATAATTATATAATAATCAACACATGGGCTGTTCACCCTACAAAGTGATTAACTCCACAAAACGATACACAAATGGAGATACATAATGTTCAACAGTTTAATCATTTGAATAGCCTAATTGAATAAAGAATATTTTATTTTGTTTTGGAGTGAAAACAAAAATGTTATACAATTTCAGTCGCGAGAAAGCCGCGCTGGAACTCCAGGAGCTTCGCGTGTCTCAAAGTGACACAGTATCAGGTAACTTGGAGGCCTCTCTGCCGTCGCTAACTACATCCGATGAAAGCCTAGGATCCGATCAATTCACGCATTTATGAACTTGTCCATCTTAAAATTCATAATTTATAATAACATCAGTCTTAAAATTTAACTTGTTACGTAACAGTTATATTAAAGAAAATGACGTTTATAACAAAATTTATTATGAGCTCGATAGTATATGTGATATTTATATACTGTTAATTTAATATTTCGTTACTTGAATTTGATTTTCTCATTTATATTATATTTTGATTTGGTTTCTCATAGTAATTCTTCTACGCACAGTTTTTTTTGTATACTCTATTATGGTTACACTAGTGTATCCATATTTCATTCATTATTAAATTTAATTATTGTTGTTTATTTAATCGCATGTTTATGTATTACATACGTCGTTTTATCAAGTATATATTCTATTTATTATTTCACATTTAAATTTTGAAATACTCTCGAAACTTTTTTATAGATATGTAGGTGCGAATGACG
Source organism: Heliconius sapho (assembly GCA_018237945.1). Taxonomy (NCBI): domain Eukaryota; kingdom Metazoa; phylum Arthropoda; class Insecta; order Lepidoptera; family Nymphalidae; genus Heliconius; species Heliconius sapho. The sequence continues at coordinate 7,474 of DWAE01000024.1, forward strand.
TTCTAGTTGTATTTTTTTTGATGACAAATGTGATGACCTACAAGTACAAACGATAACATTTACAATTTATGTTTTAACTTCGAATATTTTGTGCTCATTCTGGCCGTATTGACTGACGGCAAATAAACAAGAAATACTTGAATAGTCTTGATGTTGTAATACACTTAACGACCAAGTTGTTCATCTTGATTTAGTGTCAACTTCCATATTTATTGAGTTATTACATCACTATGCTGATTACTATATTCGAAAAATCTCACCAAATCCTCCTTTTTTAGTATTAAAAAATGATAGATTCAGTTGATTTGAATTATTTTTTAATTTGATGCCATTATTAATTTGGATTGATAATCATCTTAATTTTTGTTTAGCTCATTTATATGTATTGTTTAGAGAGTAATAAATTATTTGATTAGTTTTTATAAATGTATAATATTCATACATTAAATCAAATCTTGTTCAGTTCTATTAGTATTGAACGAAAAATGTAAATAACTTAATGTGACACGATCGTGTCTGCGCGCTTTCACGTCGAAAACAAGTTCTTAAAAGCACGAATTGATATGGAGTTATAGAACATGCTTCTGTACAAAATATTTTTATAGCTTAAGTGAAAATATTTTCGTAGCTTAAAAGGAATTTTGTGTGACTTTGTACTATAATCACGCTATCGAATAGCTTATAAATATGGAAATGAGCTAAAGATATGTATTGCGATAGAACTTGACGGTTTTGGTCACTAGTATGTATTTATGTTTACTACCATTTATGATTATTTTGTGTGGAAATTGTTAAGAATACTCGTACAACCACAAGTAAAAACTGTGTAAAACGTTGATGACGGCTTAAAAATAAATATCGTGTAGAAAGTCGATTATATGTCGTAAAGTGAATATTAATTTATAAAGTGAAAGTTAATACGTACATGTTCATTGATTATTACTTGGCGAGGCTTAAACCTATATACTTTTAAACAATCTTGAGTATTTGTTTAACATATTTGTTAATTTTTTTTTTAGTGTGACTTAAATTTCATAACGTATTATATTATATTTAAAAAATATATATTATATTTAAAATACGTCCATATTGAATTCTAAAGCTCTTAGCTCATTTCCATCTTGTTACTTTTTATATGCAATGTTTTTTTTTTAAATAATATTCACGGCGTTCAAAGAATTTGACGGCCAATTTGCTTGCCAATTATATTGATTTTAATTTCCGCACAGATTTACTAAAAAAAAAAAAATCTACTGTTATCATTTACTTTTTGTGCACTAGCATGGTCATGGTGGTGCGGCGGTGGGTTTATGTCATTAACATCGAGTTGACTTGCCTTAACACATTGCTTGAGATTTGAATACCATCTAACCTAATCACTTACTAATCATATATTTTACATAAAAAAAAAAATGTAAAAATCCTATCGCGGCTGTTTTTTGCGTGGCCCTAGAACATGTTTCGTTTATTTTTTCACTTCATATTAACCATATTTTAATAATTATTATGTATTGTTAGTTAACAACACCTAATTATGATATAATACATAATAATCATTTTGTCGTCGTTATTCATATTTCAATTTAATTTATGGTTTATAGTTTACACAAATTTCTGCTCGAAACTGATTTTATTCAGCGGAGTTTATTTTATATGCTTTCTGTTTTAACATAAACCCACCCCTATCATCCAGTTTTATACCGTGGTGTTGCTTTGTATGGTATTGTTTATACTGTTTTTTTTTTGTTAGCTTTAAGATTCTAACTACACATACGCGAGTTTTACGTGTTGTATGTAAATTTAGAAAATGAAGACACGTTTCGAAATAAATAAGTTTTCTTTTTTACTATGCATTTTATTGGGGGGTCGCTTTTTATTATCTATATCTAATGTATTCCGCTTGCGATACAAAAGTGGTAGATAAAGGTGATTTTCTATTTTTAGTCTTGCTGCCCATTATGGTTTGAACTTTGAAGACACCAATCTTAGTACATATCAATACCTATTAAATGGTATGTTGTTGTTGTATGGTATGTTATATATGAATGTTGCATAGATTGCAAGTCAGATGTAGAAACACAGCGTCACGGCGTTTGCTTATTTGACATTTGCAATTTTTTTTTAACCATCACATAAGTACTTATATGTACAGCGATCTGTATATATAAAAATGTTATTTTTCAAATAAGTCTTCAGTTTCTAAATCATAAACAAATATATTATATTATACTTAAATAATATAAGTTCTAATTAAAGTTTTTTTTTGGTAGTATAAAGCGATCTACTTTAATATTTAATTTTGCATTTTAAATGATATGTTTTTCTCCCATTAGAGAATGCCATCTTAGCTGTTCCTCTCCGCACCTCCTACGCCTCTATGAATATTCGAGAGACTTCCTCCACCCTTCCCTCCCTCAAGGACTTGAAACCTAATTATTTGATTAGACCGAATACAAATAAAATAAAAAGTAATCGAAAAAAACCTCTAAAGGCATCGTTAAATTAATTTACATAAATGATAAGAAATAAACTTCGTTTTTGAGTTCAATCAGGTTACGAGCAGAGATTTTTATTTAAACTTGCATGATTTTTTGGCATATTGTTTGCTTGAGATGTGTGTGTGCGCGCATCCTTACACAACTAGGTGAGTTTTTTTGCATGATTGTAATTTTTTTTGTTCAGTCACTATCAAATTGTTATTAATTACTAGCATTTGTTTATAATATTGTTTTAATTTAATAAAATAGATATTTCTTTGAGATTTAAATAATCACGCTGAATATCGAATTTCTGTTAAATATTCAAATGTGCTTATCAATGTTCATGTTATCAAAACAAAATACATTTTTAGCAGCTAAATAACAATATTATTTTCACTCACAATCAAGTATTAGTAGCTTCATATAATGATGTAATAAAGTGTTATGCTCAGATCACAGTGGTGTAGCAAGTGGCGTCCGCTGTGAAGATTCAGTGTCGGCTCTAGGCTCTCGCCGGTCTCTGGCGGACACCAGTGTCACGAGTACAGCGGACCTGAGTGTCTTCTCTAGCGGCCGGTCTCACGCGCCGGACAACTCTCTGGACACTCACAGCAACATCAGCGACGACGGCACTGGGTCAGATGGGTGAGATTTTGTATATGCACTCTAGTTACTAGCGACACTTACCTGGTTTAGTGTTTCAAGGCCGCGTTCTCTATGTTATTTAAAATTTTGTTGTGTTTTTTTGTAAATTAGATTAAAGCTTTAAATGTGGTTCGGAATTAATAGTTCTTATAGTCAGCCCTAGTTTTGTGGTATCCTTTATGAGTTCTATGTAATAGGTTAGCAAGGTATACCTTTCATTGATATTATACGTAAAACGTGGCAAATAGAACAAAAGAAATAAAAGGTAAAAAGGTGAAATCACATATAGACGTCACATAAAATACGGCTTATTGTATTCTCATGTTAATTTTATGTATTACATATATTGCGTTTTATTATTATACATAATTGAACTTTATTTTTTAAATTAAAAAAAATACGATAATAAAAAAAAACACTATTGCGCCAGAAAAAACATTATTTGAACCTTAAAAAAGTTGTGAATTTTAAGAAATATGAAAATAGCAAAAATCGGCCTTTTTTATAGATCTCCTTAATTTGTATGTAATAGAGACTTTTATATAGTACTTGTAAACTTTATTCCCAAGATTTTATCGATTTTTAATTAAGGGTTAGTTTCGTCGGTTATGAATAAAGATTCAGATAGGTTTCAGGTATCTGATATTTAATGCAAACTATCAGATATAAGATGTAGGCTACTGATAGTTATTTTCTGTTTCACCATCAAACTCTGACAACCTATTTGGTAGACAATTATCAGTCGCTTATTAGTTAGTTTATCGGAACGTCAAAATCGTCAACAATATATGCTTTGCGTATCTCTACTACAACGTAAATTATTTTAATGAATAACTTTTTAAATAAAACAAACCAAGTAGAAAAAAAATATATAGTTAGAAGTGTAATTTAATATTTTTATTCGTAAAGAACCGGAAAAATAGGTAACTGCCCACACCAATTTTCTTGGTTTGAGCCGAGATGCGTTTAGTTGAGACGTTCCTCACTACGCTTTACTTGCCTTGCGGTAAACCCTAAAATATCGTGGAAAGGAATATTTTAATTTGAATAGTCTTTAAAGACTTTAATATCCTTTAGGGTTTTGAGGATCTACAAAATAACCACATCCATAAATCGATATAAATTAATTTTAGTCACCTTACATTCATAAATTTTCCATTAGCTACATTACAACAATCCTATTTAGTTAATTTTTAGAATTTCAAAATTTTAATTATAAATATATCAGTGACACCTGTACTAGGTCTCAATATTTTATTATTGTATGGGAAAATTTCTGTCAAATATTTTTTCTTATCATATCTATTTAATGATGTCAAATTCATTTATTTATTTGTATTTATATCTTATAATGCACTAAATCCTGTTTTTAATAAACACTTTTTTGATAAATGTTTAATAAAGTATTTAAAAATATTTTTTATCTATATTTTATTCGGATGATTTTATATTATTATCTAATAACAAACACTATTGCACTATTTTTTGTATTTAATATGTAGTTGATGTGTAGTTATCTTATTAATATTAATGTATACATTGCTTTTTATATATATAATATAATATATTTACTTGAAATACTGCGGCACTCAAGGTGGGGTCAAAGGGACCGCAGCAAAGCAATCCGGTGGCAGAGTTGGCGGTCACAAACTAAGACCTATACGTAGCATTTTCTTCAAGGATTTAAAAATAAGACTGAATTTAGCCGAAGCTGTGGCGAAGGGTAAGGTGGGTTTCACTCACTACCCTGCAAATAGTGTTGCCAGGCGAATATAATTTGCTAGAAAATTTTATACGTAAACTAGTTTGATTAGAAAACTAGATAAATAATATAGTATGTAGAAGAGAGCACATATATTTTAGGAGGTTTTGTGAGAGGACTTTCCTGGCAACACTACGTAATACTGCATCGCGCAAGCTCATGCCACAGCGTCGTTTCTATTAATATGAATGCTAAAATTTGCTTGCACTTTGCAATAGAATATATATTATTTGCTCATACATTATTCATATATTTGTGCAACGTAGGCTCGCAGCATATGTCATGTTATATTTAACAGTATTATATTTAGAGCGATAATAGAATATTTTATTTTAGCATTTAAACACAAACACACATATTATTAGCCAAATAATTCGAAACGTAAAATATAATACATGTTATACATATCGTCATAAAACATCCAGTGGTATACAGCTATTTGCATCGGATATAAGTAGCGCTCAACTGTTATTGCTATATACAATAATAAAATATAACAAAATGATCGATGGGTTATGGTTAATTGATATTCCAGATCGGGTATTTGCGGGTTGAGTATCCAAAGGGCGCCGACAGCGCTCTCGACACCAAGAGGGACGCCCCTCCCGCCCTCGGTGTCCCCGCACTCGGAGGACGTTGTACGCATCCACGTCACCTACAATCCAATGTCCGCCAGTCCATCACATTTGCAACCTGTCACTCCGAAATTCAAATCGTACACAGAGGAACACCACAAGCCGGTCTCTCTGGGCTTCTTCACAAACGGCGCTGCTAATCTGACATCAGACAACAGGATAAGGATCCAAGTGTCGTCAGATGAGCTGCTCACTCCGGTGGTCGACTCCGGCCGCATCATTTCCCCACGCTACATAGAATCGCACCCCGGTATATACGATATTAAATAATATGTATCCTCTAAAACCGGTATGAGTATATGATATTTTATTCTATTCTTTTTTAGTTTTTTTTTACTTCACTTAAGTTGTGTTCAGGCAAGTGATAGGCTCTCGAATTTACATAGATCTTCAAGAAGGTGTAACTAACTTATTTTTTGTATTATTCAGTTTTATATTATTTTACTCTCACATGTATTGTGATTTTCTTTATAGATGATGCCATATTTGTGTAAATTCATGCATTCCGTCTTTTTACTTACATAAACTAACTTTCAACGTTTATTATATTTTAAGTTAATTACGGTTTTATGTTAATTTTAATAATGAACAATAATAATTTTCAATAACATTTTTATGATCTTTTTTTCTTTGAGTGTGTCAAATAAATGTGTCTTTCTCGTATTCCAACTATGACGCGAATAGTTGTGTTGCTCATTAAACAAAATTGTGATTATAGAAGAATCTCAAATTATTAAATTTAAATTGTTTTATATCGTAATAATTTTATGTTAATTTTAGCGTGAAAATTTGTGTGTCCACAACGTACGTTGCGCTTCTAAAATAATTAATTTGACATTTTAAAAAGTGCCAAATTTGACATTTTTTTAAATGTAAAATTATACAGTTCATGGAAGCGTATCATCAAGTTGCATAATGATTAAATATTTAATTTATATAAAAACAATTCAATAGTAGTTTTTCGCTAGTTTCTGAATACGTTGATTACTACGTTATTGAAATAATTTATAAAAAAAGTATCTAATTATCAGTTTCTTAAGTGACGTCACTGAAAGGCCTATTGCTAGTTATTTTAATTATTCTTCGTATCACTATACAAAGTGCTTGTGAAAAGACCTAGTTTACATCATCTGTCTTCGTAAATAGTTTTTCGATGGTTTCGGCTTTTAATGTTACAAAATTAGCATAGCTAAAAATTAGATTTTAATGTAAGAAAATTTTATTATAACATTTGCCTACTATATACTTTATATATGTACCTACGTAGGTTAGGTTAGTCGTGTATGTAATCACTACTGAAGTGCCGTCACAATTGTTCAATACTAATTTTAACCCTACAGTGAGAATTGCAATAATATCAATTAAATAAATCTATTATTAAAAAAAATAGTAAATAGTTGTATTTTAAATTAACATGTTACCATTTATGAGATTGGTGTAGTGTTTTTGTCAAATAGTGAAGTGAAATTATAAAATATATAGATACTACAAAAGGACATAAATCATCTTCCAAAACTATGGTAGAGATTTTTTTTTAATAAACTTGCTTATTATTGTCGGCTATTAATAAAATTTAAAATGCAGATTAATTAAGTTTTTGCAAATTTAAGTATTTAATAAGAAACTTGTGAACTTCCATTTGATTAGTAAGTTGTTAAATTAACGGGAAATAGAGAAAGTATTTATTATAGTTTTCAAATTCATTAGAAGTGATTGAAGAATTATATAATACAATCGACATATCTTTTTTTTTAATCCAGTACTAAGATTCGTTTCTATCCATAAGTTATTGTAAAAGCCAAAGGTATTCCAAATATGAACATCCAAATTCTTTCTGTGTGTCGTTCTTACTGTAATAATATTCTATTTGAAATTATGATAAAAAAAGTTAAGCAAAATCGCGTTTTTTCTGCGTAGCAGGATTGTCGGAAGGTACCTAGTATTAAGACACTTGCTTTGTCGGCAAGAGTGGGGATTCGAACCCACATCCATAGCACTTACAGTAAGATCAATTAACTCGAATCTTAATAGCAGTAAGAGAAAAATATATATAAAACGGTCTTAACAATTCAAGCACATACTGATTATATATATTTTTTATTTATTTAGCTATAAAACAAAATTATTTTCTGTTTATTTTTAAAATGATGTGTTAAATCAAATCTTTTAACAACTTTTTTTTATTATATTTTAAATTATTTTTTTTTTTTTAAACATGGCATTCCATGACATGATTGGTAAAGTACGAATAACCGTTTAAAGAAAATAAAGTTGTCAAATATTCGACGCGTATTCGAAAAAAGAAGTCATTTGAAAATATGGACGTAAAACTCTCTGAATGTATTTTGTTTGTCAGTTAGTTTAAACATGGCTGGTTGGTTATTTTTTTGGTTTATTAGTTTTAATTGGCCGAATACATTTTTAAACTTTCTATTTGGTTGTAAATGTTAGTCAGGTGAATGAATAAATTCAGTTCAGCTCAGTTCTTTAATTATGGCGTTTCGAACGTAATTCATAAGTTAATTAACCGTCTTGAGTGTTACAGAGTAATTTCACTTTGACAATCTCACTTGAAGATCTTAATTTTGTAGATTTTTCACGTTCTGAAACACGTCCAGTTTATAACAAAAGTTCAGTGCCATTTTTTGATGCAGTCAGTGAATACCGTATCAGACGATATTTCCACGTTTTACTAAATGAATTATTTTAATTTTTAGGGTATTTTAATATTTTTTTTTTGGATTTTAACGTTTAATAATATTTACTTTTATTTGATACAACTTTAGTAAGGAAATTTATACAACGATTGAAGTATTTATAAGGTTTAATAATAACTAATATTCGTTCTTTCGTTCGTTTTTATTCGTTGGATTGATTTTTTTACATTTTTGGATAAACTTTTCGAAATTCGACGATGAAAATATTACGATGAATATAATGGATAAATGTAATTAAATTGTAATTATGTACCTTAGTTCTTCAAAATATATATTCTGACATTCAGATTTAAATTTAATATTCAATTATTCAAACCGTTTATTTTCTGTAAGAAAACAATAAAAAAAATCTTTTATACATTATTTTTATATATGTATGTAGGTATGTTACTATATAGTGTTGCAATTACGTTTTAATTATTTGTAAGTGTACCGAAACACAAATTCTAGTTTTCCGTCCAACCAATCATTTGGAGACGCTATAATTAAATATAATTTATTAATATCCCAAATAAAAATGTATAGTTACTAATATTAATACTAATGTCGACTAGCGTATATAAATTTACTTTGAGACACCTTGAACAGCTGTAAGCTTCTTACAAAATATTCTAGTAATGTTACACCTGTGTGTTGTTCTTATACGGTTTCCTTTTAAAATATTTATTTTAAGCTTAAAAGTCATTAAGCATTATGCGATTATAAAGCTCCGTCATTTGTATTGTGTTGTATTGTATTGTATTGTATTGTATTGTATTGTATTGCGGTAGCTTAGAGCTACCGCAATACAATACAACAAAATACACTACAATAAACAAACCGTACACAAGATATAACATTTTCTTTTAAATACATAAAAAATGTTATTGTTTAAAATTTCAAAATTTATCAATAAATGTATATATATTCTATGAAATATAAGGTATTATTGTACAATACTTGAACAATTTACTGTCGTTTGATACTTCGTAGACGTTGTGGAAATGTTCGATATTATAGTTACATGCAATATTGTATATTTATATATTGTACTGTTTTGAAAGTCCGATGTTTGATCGGTGTTAATAATATAATACTTAGGAATTATCCTTCACAAAATGAAAATCCTTATTTGTAACAGTCAAATAATGATATATTTCTAGATGTCGTTCTGAAAATTGAAGCTAGCTTTATATATATATATATATGTTTATCGAACTATATTATATAAATTTTCTGCCAGCTAACGTTCGTGAAGCAGGAAGCGAAAGCGTGAAGAAATATATAGAGTGCCTACTTCTAGTTTCCGTTTGCCTACCTCTTAGTGTATTGGCGGTGATGCCAAAGAACTTACTTATATATTCAATAAATAGGCAATAACTAGTTTGGTCAAACTAATAATGTACACACTTTAAGATTTTTTGACGACTTTTTTACTTGTTTCGTAGGATATGGAGAGCAATAAAAGGCAAATCTTGGAGTTATTCAATTATAGACTGCGTTTTTGTGTTCATTTAAGTTTTTTTTTTCGTAATTTTATGTAGTACTTCTACAATTTGAAAAAGAAAATGTGTACGTATAATAGGTTTTATTGTGAGGCTTGGAGAGCAACCTTTATATTGTAATAACATTGTAATTTTGTGATTACGGCCTATTCGATGCAATAAAGGAACCCCTTCATAGAATATTGCGTACTGTATATAGATATTCCCTCATCTCAATATTATAACATGTTCATTTCAGTTCCACAATACATACTCTTTATGGCACAAATGTTTAAAAATGATGTTAAAATATGTAGTTAGAGGTGCTAGATCAGTTTTATTCATAAAATTACATTATTTAGCTGTGATGTGAGATTAGGCCATATTTAAATCGAATGTTATCTGTATGTGTAATATTTTAAATAATCACATTGATACATACAAACATATGTGAAATTGATGAATATAGATAAAATAAAATAAAAGTCTCAGTAATTAAATTAGATAGTTAAAAGTAGAGGAAAAAATTCAAGGAAGTAAATTTGCTCCGAAAACCGGATGCTGTATGGATACTGTACAGTCAACGAGTCGTGGCCGTCCTGAATTTAGGTTTTCTGAACTGCAGTAGTTCACTCTGTAAGAAAATAATCAAAGTCAGAAAAAATCATAAAATCAAATATGCGTATCCATTTACAGGTTAACTTTAGGGCGGCCACGACTCGTTGACCGTACTGTAAATGGTGTCTTCAATTGAATATGCGATGGCTCTTCGGCCAGTAAATTATTTTAACAGATAAAGCTTAGCAAGCTTAAATATAATATATATTTTAAATAAAAATAATTCTGTAGTTTATATTTTTGATTGAGAGTGAACTACATCTGCACTCTATCACGTCTTTGCCTATTTATTACTTTTCCATGATATTATTTTAACTATTTTAAGTATGTATTAGTAATAGTTGTTTAGGTTATCGTATCTTTAAATTGTAATCATGTACGTACCTTTATTTTTTTTGCTTTATTTTTAAGATATTTCGTAAGTATTTTTCTAAACTAAATCATTGAATGGAAAGAAGATATTGATTGTTATGATCTGAGATATTATGAAGATGTTTGACTTTGGTAAGTTCAGTGAGCTTTCCTTGACGTGTAGCGATCATAGACACTGTTTAAATAAATTGTAAATTAAAAAATTGTGGTTTTATTTCATATTCTTGTTTTAGTGGTTATTTTAATGGTTATTGTAGTGGCATTTTTTTTTTGTAAATATTACGTACTGGATTAGTAAATTCTTGTCGGTGGACAACTTATACTTTATTTATTTGTTTTCTGGTATTAGCATAGTATTTTTTTTAGCTTCACGTTATATCCCACGTATAACAGAGTAGGCAGAGGAAACCTAGTGTTAAGACAATATTCCTCAGTTTTAGTCGACTTTTCCAAGCATTGCGTGTTGAGTGGCGGACCTCAACGCCGCGCTTTTGCCTTGGCGAAGGAAATTAAATTATTAATATACAGTGATTTTAACTTAACCACTTTAAATGAAAGCATAGTTAAATATAAAAATGAAAAAGTGATTTTTTCAAATAAAATAAATCATAAAATTATCTTTGTAAAAATGACGCATATAGACATTAACCTCAACCTCATTAACGAAATCGAGTCGTAGGTATTCGCGGTGAAGTTGAACGTTGTTTAAGTTTAATATAGAAAATAGGTTAATGCGTCAAGGCAAAGCCCGGCGTTGAGTTCCGCTACTCAGTATGCAGTACGCTATGTCTCCAGATTGCGGCGGAAAGTGGGGAACAAAGTGTCTTAACAATAGGTTCCCTCTACCTACCCTGCTGAGTGCGGGATACAGCGTGAAGCTGATTTGATTTGCTATTGCGTAAAATAGAACGAGTGATATCCCTTTCCCGTGGATTTTGGTTTTTTGAAAATGAAAAATGGCAGTTCGGCAATGTTTAGTAGTATTTTTGTAGTAGTACGTGTTTACCTTATTGGTATCTCTCCGAAACTGAGTCACACGAAATACAGTAAAAATAAAAATAATGAAATAAAGAATATCCAACGTCTAAACTGTTGATCAATCTTGATTATTTTCTTTAGGTACGGGTTTGAAATATTTTACCCTATATCCTACTCCCATAATAGGAGCGTAGTCCGTCCTGTGTAATATACACTCCCCCGAGTGGGAATCGAACCCACAACCGTCGCGTTACAGTCACACGCACGCAACCACGCCAGACATAATTGCATAGTTAACAAAAAGAAATATGTGGAACATCATTATTATTGTTCATCTTTGCGAATTTCGAAATGTATGTCATATAGAAAAATGCATAAATTTTTATGGATTTTAATGGGGAAAATGGTTTGGAACACCTTATTTTACTTACTATTTTTTTTTCTATTATTACCTATGAAAGACAAGTTTAGATATTATGTAAATAAAAATTATATTTAGTGGAACTGATCTTTATTTATTAAACATATTACAATGGTTCTGTCGCTATAAAATAATTTATACCATAATGTACGTCACAGGCGTAAAAGTAACAATAAAATAAATTTATTATTAAAATGTAATATATTATAGGAACTATCGTGGAACTTTTCAACAAAACATTTAACAAAACGCAATGCTTTTTATTTAATCCATGTTTTGAACTTAGGCTTTCTTTCTGTCGCATAAAATATTAAAGTTAGTGAACTTTAAAAGTTTCTATGTTGAAAATATTTCAATAGTTACTATACTATTACACTATTGGGCGACTTCCAACGTAACTTTGGTACGTCCTTTCATAACGGACATTAAAACTAGGTTACTTTATTTTTTTTATTTACTTCGAAGCCAGAGAAGGTTGCCAATTTAATAGTAATACTAAAGGTTTATAAAATAATTAAGCTAAAAAATATGCAATATGAGCAATCTAAATATGAAGGCACCAAATGTTTCGGACCCTGTCATACACTCGGTTTGTCATGTATCTTACTGTAATATTAGTCAGCGAGGTCTAAGCCGAACTTTGCATTTGTGTGAGTGTTCATATACAGTGTAAGAGTAGCGTTACTTGCTTGTCCTAAGCCGGTTTATACAGTTTTTTGACAATCGGCTTTTACACTTTTGTACATCAGTACGGAGGATACTGCTATCCTCCGTCATATTTAATTCTTAACATTTTATTTTTGTGTTTGATTTATTAATAAAGTGAAAGAAAAGTTGGCACTATCACTTAACAAGATTAAAAAAATGCACATACATTTTACCATGCCGTGAAATAAGAACAGAAAATTATGAATACAACGCTGTTTTTATGACATAAGGGAAAAATTAATTACTCAACTGGTCCCACGGAGAAGAATTGATATATTTTATTCCATTTGGATTTTATTTATTGGTTATTAATAATAAACAATATCTTTTATTAATAATTTCTGTCTCTACTTTTCTAATCACTGACACAAACACAAAGCTTAGCTTAAACCTCGCCAAATGTACATCATAATAAAAAGTATAACGCCGTCAGTAAAAAGTTTTCTAACTCGTATTTTACATAGAATTTAATGTAAACGGTCCGTATAAAAGTATATTTTTCCGACAGCGATATTTAGGTACTAGATATAAAATTTTTTATTTTTTTTATTTACATACAGAATTCCATAAAATAGTTGTTAAAACACTCACTAACGGTTTATTCTATTATATTCGACTGAGTGACTTTAATTTTAAGAAAGCTTTCTTATCGTTGTTTGTAAAACAAAATTAATTACTTGTAGGAATACTAGTAATATAAGGCACCGTTTGATATTTAGAAGATATTGTAGTTGCCTTATTTAGTTTAGATGGTACACGTTGAAAACTTATAGTGCCTCGTTATAGATTACATTGATATATATAAGTAAATGCAAAAAATGTTTATCATTTTGAAAAAAAAATTTAAAAAGAAGTTTTTTGTTCAATTGTTACCATTTAACAATACTAAAGTGTACCTATTTATAAGATACCTACGTAACAAATTGGTTCTTAGATTAGGTAGAAAATTACTTAATTAATATTTCTGAAAAACATAATATTTCACACTTTACTACAAATATATGACTGGTATTTGATAAAATTAATTAAACAGTATCAATTAAATTTATATCGTGGACACCTTGCAACATAATTCGTTTTTACTTAAACGTACATATAGCTCATCAATTGATAATGAGAAAATGTTCTTCTAAATAGTAGGCACGTACAAATATAAGAAAAAAAAATGGATTTTTATTAAAAATAGATCAGTTTATAATATGTCATACAAAATTGCATTTCACTGTTGTGTTGACTTTGCTATACATCATTACTAGTAGTACTTTCATTTGTTTCTCACGTTTTGTATACTCACACATACTACATTCACATTCAACATCCAAATTATTTTATAATGTAATATAAGGTTTTCCACATCTCATACCATTGGGAATGCAAATGAATTTTAAATAAGTACTCCGTTTCACGATTAATTCACATTAAACTCACACGCAAAAGCTCTAAATCTCTTACTTATTTTAAAAACGATTATTTTAAAGATTTTTCTGAAAAAAAATCGCCTTATTCATATTAAAAAATATAATAGCACCACTTAAAACAGCTGTAAACTGTCGATAAGGTAGTGTTGGCAATTGCAATTAAAATTAATATAAATATATCGCTAAGCCTGTCAACTATCACACGTTTAAATTTAAAGAAAGTTTAGTCTTAATACTATTGCGTGTACGTGTGGATAATACTTATAACAGCGTCTTTGGTACCGAATACTAAAGCGAACAGACCGAATACGGTGACGAGGACATTCTTCCAAATGATATAATTGAAGCGCCCGAAGCCTATGTCCCAGAAGGTTATGATTTCTATAAAGGCTGGGACGATGAGGCCAAGGATCGAGAAGCAGAAGGCACCAATGACCCCCATGAAGGGTCCAATAGTGGGCACCGCCACCGCTAGCAGAACACACAAAGTGACCATTATAGTACGCATGATGTAGTCAGCGAGCTCTGGTCGCTTGGTAAACTTCTCCTTTATGGAATTCCACATAATTTCGATGCAAACGAAGAATTGGAGTCCAAATGTGCAGTATACGGCGATGGCAATGGCGATTTTCACGATTTGAGATAGTCTGTGAAAGAAACATTTTGTATTTAGTGAACAATTTTTTCTAATATATTTAATACCTAAAAAAGTCAATACTTTCCCGATATAATTAGTGAACATCAAATTAAAAGGCATAATAGAACAATTTGAACTAGCATACACAAACAATTGATAATATATAATCTTTCATGATATATTTTCAATTTATATTTATTTATATTCCTGCATTATTTAACAAATCATCCATACAACAATGATCCTAATTGAATAAATATTTTTACTATGTTCTTAATTTAGGCCCAATTTAAGCACCATTTTAAGCTCCACATACGGTATAAATTATATGAATTTAATAAAGAAAAAAGTGAAAACTAAATGGTCGTGGCACATAGCGCCATATTGTAAACGCGAGTTTTTTTCTTATTCAGGGTTCGATTTCTACTAAAAGGAATGGATTTTTTTTCCTATGGTATAAACCTAGTAGTATAAAGAGCGGCGTTGAGCTTCACCATACATTAATTCAACACGCAATGTTTCATAAACTAACAGTACGTGGGGAACAGAGTTTGCAGAACACAGTGTGAAACTTAAAGAATAAAAAAACTTACACTTCTTTGATTTTCGGATCACCAGGGTGAGGCTCCAAGTTGAGAGTGATGGAATCTTCAACGGCGTCTCCATACCGCAAGTATCCGAGGAATCCAAGCAGAATATAAATAAGGGTGACACCAGTCATCCCCTTGTTAAGTACTCCGCAGAAACCGAGCATTGAACGTGGCGTTTTCATCGAGTTCTCCAAAGGCATAATAACACCAATAGCTTCTATAGCGAAAATTGTTAGAGAAAAGAATTCTGGCCATTCACTGGGTGGCTTTATAGCTACTACATTGTCAAAGTCCAGTCCTCCAGTCCCAACTATGAAGTAAAATGTAATACCCAAACCAATCGCCATGAAAAAGTTAGCGATCATAGAAACTGGCGCTAAGTATTTCAAGTTTCTGATCCAAACCATAAAAATGAGGGGTATTAGAAGGAAGATAATAAATATCCGTATATCTAGGTTCTTCTTGTCGACCATGTAAAACTCTACGACCTGGAAACAACAGTAAACAAATGTTAATGTTTATTTACAAACAAACAGTACAGCGTCATTACGTATCAGTTAATTAACTCCATATCATGTATACACAGTAAATGCACATCCTGCGAGATGTTAATATTACAACCAAGTTTCATGGTTTATTTGTTTAAATAGTTGTTATTCCATTACACAGGAACCGCTGTACAGATTAAGATGGTGTTTGGTACACATAGTAAATCTTTCCTAGATTAAACAATAAATCCAGGCCGTCGTGGCACAGCGGTATAGCGTGTAACGCGACGTTTCTGGGTCCGATTCCTACTCTGGGGAAGGAGTTACTATCATTTCTTCACACAACACGCAATGTCTATATATTTAGCGTGATGTACTTCTTATCCTGGTTCTTAGTAACTGAATAATTATTGTGGTTTAGTTTATTTATTTATACTTTATGTTGTTGAGGTATTCATTTTGGGGCGTGGAAGTCAAGAGCAATATTTTTGTAATTCTCTTTTGTAATTTTTATTCACCAATAAACTTGACTTTCTGATCTGTTTACGTCATTACGTAATAGCCACAGATGATAACCTCATAACGATCCTACATGTGTCGCATTGACGCAGTGCTCGTGAAATTTACCTTATGTATTGAATGTTGCGGTTCGATTCCTTTGATATAAATAAACTAATAACTTTTATTATTATATGAGGATATATTTACCTGCATGATATTCTTAGCGATAATAACAGTGTAGACGGAGCAAGTTCCGAAGTACGTCATGAATAGACTCACGAGGATGAAAACTCTGAAAATACAACCGATATTGTTACCAGCGTTGCCAGGCGGGCCAATAAATTGGATATCCAATAAGGATTTTATTTATTATTTATTCATTTATTAAAGTTCTAAATACAGGTTCCAATATCAATATAAATTATTTCGATTCTTTTAAACTTCACGTTTTAACCCGTGCTTTTTTGAGCAGTGTAAGTAGATGATAGAACCTATACACCAAATCCCCATTTAAACACTTCAGTTTCCTAGTTCCCGCCAAATTCCCGAGGCATTGCGTGATGAATGGCGGGAGTTAACGCCGCGCTTTGTCTCGTCGCTAGAGCGAGGAAATGAAAACATTAAACATATCAATCCCTCGAGTGGGAATAGAGCCCACAACCGCGCATTTACAATACATATCTTGTAATGAATAAATATTATAGTTAAATCACATAACAATCTGTTCAAAGACGAAAATGACTACTTTCACATGATTAATTACCTAAAAGTATAAGCCCATTTTCTAAGTCCTTGTGGTCCATTGTCCAACGCAGATTCGGCTACTTCAGGAAAGCTCATAGCAGTTTTACGTGTCTTCTTATATAAGATGTGAGCGCATTTTATCTAAAGGAAAAAGTAATATTGATATAGTAAGATAAGTATAGGTACATTAGCGTAGCATCTATGGCGCAAAGAGAAATACGCACGCATTTTATTTGCAAACCAGCTTGTGATTAACATAAACGAAAAACAATTAATTATATAATAGATAGCTATACTAAGTATACACACAAAATAATTCGCAAATTCGCATCAGCAATTTAATAATCGTATGCAATGCATTATAATAATGAATACTAATATTTAATATATTCCAACAACACTAATATATTCTAATTTTTAATATATTCCAATCACGTTACTTACTTAACAAATTTATACGTGAGTAAATAATCAATATTTATATATGCAAAGCGAGTTTTGAGGATGTGGGATGTCACTTACCAGGATATAGGCGCAGTGTGTGCAGACTACAGCTACCAGGATGGCGAAGAAGATCCCGGATATGAGACCTGCGCTTTTGAAGGCCTTAGGCATGGCGAGGATTCCGGTGCCGAGCGACGCCTTCAGCAAGTGGGTCAGTGTGTCCATGTTCCTGTAAACGAGCATGAATGAAATATATCGAGTTAGGAACCAGTGCTTCTGAAAAAAATCCATAATTCGCAATCGTTCTTGATTTTTAGAAAGTCGACAGATTAAGATTATAAAGGGAATAAGTTTGTATATTATGCTTTCACGCCAAAACTACTCAATCGATTATCATGAAACTTTGTACGCATATTCTTAGATATTTAAGGAAGAACATAAGATACTTTTTAATAAATGTAAAAATAAGTTTAAGCTGTGTTTGAGTCTCTAGTAGATATACAAAAAACACGAAGTCGCGAGCGGATCGCTAGTAATACTACGAGTACAACGTTTGTGCCCATCAGAGAAAAAGAAAAGATTAGCAATATAACAAAATTACGTACGATAGGAACCAAGAAGCGGTAAAATTTTAAATACATGATCAAATATTATTATTAATAAATAAATTATGGAAACAAGAATTTATTTCCAGCACCTGATATACCTAAAGTTAGCTTTCATAATTAAATATTACCATATAAGGACAGACGGACACTAGTTATGTAAATTGAATACCACATTAATATAAATATAATCCTGAGTTGACTGTTCGTTCATGTTAATTATGAATGGCCCTGTACTAAGTATCCAATATAATTTACCTACACATACGTGTTAATATATCTCAATTGTTTACATAGTGCTTACGTACAGTTTGCGTTTTATATTTATATTTACTAATAAAAATACGTAAATAGAATAAGGAAAATTTATATATATAGTTGTTAATTCTTATGGATTTCTTATTAAATCATGTGGTTTTATGATTTGAAATTATAAAATAATAAGGGATTTTTAAATACAACTGCCATATCCAAATATATTCTAATGACTTATATTTTTATGACTCTACATTTAAAAATAAGCAAGACCTTAAAAACAAATATATATAAATACTAGCGACCCGCTCGCGAGTTCTCCCGTTTGAAATACACAATTATTTGTTTACTAATCTGAATTGACTTTGACTTTTGACTTTGTTTCAGTAACATTATCAACCGATTAAATTAATCAGTTCTTTTTGTAGCAATTTTGTCGAACAAAATAGATACTTAAAAATGAAAAAAAATTTTTATTTAAAAACCGATTTCGTTCGACACTAAATGTTAAAGGGAAGGGAAGGGAATGGGAAGTTTTCCAAAATATAATATTACCAGTATTTATATCGGTTAAGTCGTTTCTGATATCAGCGTGCGCAAGCGCACAAACAAGCAGACAAAAAATTATAAAAAATGGTTTTATTATATAGATAAATTCTCTAAATAATAATTTTTGTCATATATCACCCATATATGGACAGTTTTATTATACGTATAGATATATATACGTATAGATATATATACGTATAGATATGTATAACATATATATAAGTATTTAAATATTTCGCAAATGCCAATCTAAATCACTTCGCTATGCGTCAATTTTTGTACACTTCAAACTCCTACAATTAAATACTTAAGGATAAATTTGTTTCGCATAATACTATTTATAAAAGGTGACTTAACTCAAGCACATATATACTTGAGTTAATAACTCTATAATATTACATAAATTGTACATATTAATATTCTGTTCATAAATTTATATTTTTGCGGAATTTGAATCTGCTACCTTCTTGCAAAACTACTTTTAACTCATCATACATATAATTGCTCGTTATAGATAATATTTATTTGTGTATAAAGTAAGACTTGTATTTATTAAAGGCTCTCAAGTCCGAGTTCGATTTTGACATAGAGTTTTCATTCATTACTTATAAATCTATGAAGGAAAATAGCATCTCAAGATCGATCTCAGACTTGAGAGCCATTTATAACTACAGGCCTAAATGTTTTAATATAGTCGATACTAAAAAAAACAATTTTTAATACATTGTATTTTTATTTTACAATCTATGTTATGAAACGTATGCGTTTATTTTAAATAAACATAAAGTTCAAAGCAGTTCTGGCATTTATTAATCCACCATTACGCATTAAAACATATTTAGTACGTATAAAAATACTTACGAAGTAGGATTCTCCGCCTGTCTTTCCGAGAAAGGGTCGAAGTCCCCGGACTCCGCATCTTTTTCTTTGGTTAAGTTGTATCTAAAAAAAGAATAATTATTTCATAAATAACTTGGCTCTCGATGTATTATTTTTGTATAAGAATATACAAATACGCCTAATGCCATAAGTATATTATATAACCTCTATTGGATGACCAATGGTCGTGTAGTTGTTTGATTTTTATATTTATCTGAGGAACTACTGGTTCGAATTGAAATATCCTTTTTGTTATCGGAGAAGGCGAAATAAAATACGGGTTAATTGTTTCTTTCCGATATAACTCGTTACCACTACGTCATCTCGGGTTTTTAAAATATATCATATGTTTTAAGTGCCCAACTTCCACAATTTTTAGTTATTTCCATATAACCAAACAGGCGAAGCCGCATATAAAACATACTATCTTGTTTGCCCACAGAAAGGAATCAAAACTATAAAGATACATTGTTTCTACGACATACTCACATATGAAAGTATAGTGTACATAATTCATTTTATATTTAAATCGAGTAATTTATACAAATAAAAACTAAACCTTATTATCTTTCAGAGGCTCAAAAAGATAGCGGGAACAATGGAATTTCGTAATCTTTTACTCTCAATGCGTGTAACGTCTAAAATAACTCGTGTTTGCTTTATTCGTTTAGTAATAAAAATTCAAATAACATAAATCTATATATTTTAAACTATATTAATAAATCCTTAACGATGCAAAATAATATAATAAATCATATCAAATTTGTGATTTATGTACTGGATATATATGCATACGAGTATAACATAGTAATAAGTAGTTATAAAAAGAGACCAGTCGTGGCGCAGGGGTACAAAGTGTGACTTAAAACCGGTCTGGTTGTGGGTTCGATCCCCACTCGAGGAGATGAAATATTTACTTAAATTTA
>DWAE01000025.1:0-27906 GCA_018237945.1 Heliconius sapho
CACGCGCCGCGCGCCGCGCACTCCGCGCGGTACCGCTTGTCCAGCAGCATGCTGCACATCGTTACATCTCAATACAGTCAACATTATATTCTAATTAATCAAAAATAAACATTCTTTAGAACTGTCACTAAGATACATCTTTACGATTCATATGCTGCACATTGCCCTTAAAATTCAAGTTATGAAAAAAATAAAAGCCAGTTATAAAAAAAATTACAGTACGGTAGACGAATCGTGGCCGCCGTAATGTTTGTTAGGCTTTCTCAAATTTAGCACATTGTGCCCTCGGGAAGAAAATAATCGAAAATAAGAAAATTCTACATTTAACTTCAAGGCAGCCTCGACTCGCCGCACACGAGTCACAATCCTCCTTATAAATCAAAAAACAATCAAAAAAATCCTTAAATTATAAAGCTAAATAAAAATTACTCCAATTACACGGAGCCAAATAATTATTCCTTCTTATACAAAAAAGTCTTGAAGTCTCACCTAGCAGCCAACTGTTTGTAATAAGCGTAGACCAATTCGGACAACTTATAGACGAACTGATCGAAACACAGATTAACCTCCGCCTCCACTTCGTCGTAGAGGAACTGCTTCCTAAACACTGTCAGTGCATATTGTGCTGAGTCGTTGTACAAATCCAGGGGATAGAGGACGTATCTGAATTAAAAAATCATTTGTTAATAAAAATATATTTAGAAACATAAAAAAATGAAAGTCCAGCCATGGCACATGGTCGTGGCTTCAACTCCTATTCGCGGAAATGAAATATTAAATATATTCATTCCTCCTTCTCGCAAAAAAACACTTACTCCATCATAGCCGGCTCCTTGGACTTCAGGATGTGGTCAGTCAAAATCCACGGCATAGACATTTCTATGGGGAACTGGATCCTTTTTTCCATTGTGATGAGGTCGTTGCATTCTTCGTTGTGTTGATGGCGAACTGTGCATTTCTGTTTGGAAATCAAAAAAATTAGCCATCCTATACCCTACAAGATATATTTTGATTACAATTTAAAAGTTTATTATTCATTTTAAAAGTCAAATAGCGGCATTGACTTTCGCCACTCAGCCGCAATGCCTCAAAATACTACAAGACGTTACCGATATGCCCCTTTTGATTCTCCAAAAACATACCAGAACGAGACAGGGATATCTCTCGTTCTATTTTACACAATTACCTATTTTCTATAACAAACCCAAACAACGTTCTCTCAACTCTCTCAACTAACCCGCAAATACAGGCGTGTGCGGCGTTATCGCTTTGATAAGTTTGTGTTTGTGTCTGTGTGCGTCATTCCTACTAATGGCGTTTTATTTTACAACGATAATTTTATTAATTATTTTGTTTCAAAAAATCACTTTTTAATTTTTGGCAAAATCTCTTTTGTTTTAATTGTATTAGGCTTTTATAGAGTAGTTAAAACTGTGGTTTCATTTAAAGTGGTGCTGACAAAAACAATCTGTATACATTTATAATAATAACAACAATACTACTTACATTAACCTTCCTTCCCATCGTCATTTCCAAATAGAACTCTCTGTACCAAAGTTGGGACAGATCACAGCATTTTTGTAGAGAATCTGTAGAAAAAATGATTGTTTTTCTTATTTTATATTTACGTATTCTTTTTTATTGGGTGTACGTGGAAATAATTTAGTTATAAATTATTCGGCTCCACATTTTTGTTATCAGCTGATGTTGAAATGTTTGAACTATGCATTTTTATGAGGCTATCGTAGGCGGAACGACAGAATCTTTATAAAAAACGTGATTATTGATTGTTCCCGTGTTGATCGAACCCAATCAGGGTTCGATATCCACTGGAAGGAATGATTTTTTTTCTTCGTTGTAGTAGACAAAGCGCGACGTTAAGTTCCGCTACTCAACACGCAATATATAAAAAAACGGGCGAAAAGTGAGGAAGGTAAAAAAAATATTTTCTTGGCGTTATTATTTGGACAAATCAAGTCACATCATATCTATAAAAATTAAATACTCGAATATTTTCCTCTCAATTTTTTTAATTTTTGCCATACTTTACGATTACGTTACGCGCTTATTTCTAGGAGACAGTAGACTTGAACATTTTATACAAATTGAGAACTTGACAGCTCTACTTGTTCTTGAAAAAAAAGACCAGACGGACAAATAAACAAAAAGAGATAAAGAACCCTTTACAGTTATTCCTTACATGTTAATATGCTTTAGTAAAAAAGAAACTCACCAGCTAAATTAAGCATATATCCCCAGTAAAAACTCTGCCTGTGGAAAGATTCAATCTGCTGCAAAGTGGCCGCGTCCAAGTCCTTACGGAGAGTTCTCCGTCCTCCCGATTTGTCCGAAATTAGAGCTTCTAACTGAGTCCTGACCATGTATAGTTGAGTGGAAGACGGTCCTAGGTTGAAATACGGATAATTAAAAAGTAAATTTTGAAATATAAAACATAAAATCCCATTTCATTGCCTCTTCTATTGGCATTTTGGGGCGAGTTTTCTACCCCTACACTCCCGAGGACTGTGCATGTCAATTATCAACTTCCTATGCTTTTACTTACCGATTTTTGTTAGTCACTGATAATTCAGTCACACAGTGAACAATAAAGGAATGAAGAGTTTTATAA
Organism: Heliconius sapho; assembly: GCA_018237945.1. Lineage (NCBI taxonomy): Eukaryota > Metazoa > Arthropoda > Insecta > Lepidoptera > Nymphalidae > Heliconius > Heliconius sapho. Next base: position 2,630 of record DWAE01000025.1, read on the forward strand.
TTTCTTTGTAACAACAGAATATAAATACTTATTAAGAAAACAGAATACTCTACAAACTGCTGCAGAGTGGCCGCGTCCAAGTCCTTGTGGAATTGTTCGTCGTACCAATATATTAGAGATTGGGACTTCGAGCTGAGTTCTGGCCGTTTAGTTGGATACAGATGGTTCTTCGTTAAAATACGGATTATAAAATTAATTTATTTTATTTATTTATTTTATTTACTAATAACCAAATCTTCCCCTCCGCAATAATTGGAACGTTTACTTACCTACATTGCGTCTCGGCACTTTAATAGTAAAGCTAGCCTCCGCATCCTTCTTTCCCCGCAACGCAGGGTCCTGTTGCGGTTCACAACCGCGCGCCCAATCACCGCAGGTTTCGCGGACTGATACTATTATACTAGAAAGAACATTTTAAGTTAACAAATTATTGATACGTAGAATTAAGCAGAAATAAAACACAATTTAAAAAATATATTTTTACCTTTATCTATTAACTTTCTACAGACAGTAATTCTGTTTTTTTTTCTACAATTTATATAGATCTACATATTGCCGTTCGACATAACTAATAAGAATTCAACGACTATAATACTATTATAACGATATAATAGAATAACAAAAAACCTACGAAAAAAATATACTTTTTAGACTCACCTCCTGATCAAATCCTTCTTATTTTTAATAGCCTTCCTCAAAGGTTCCCTCAGAAGCAACTGAACAAAATCTTGCAGTTCAGCATAAATGGATCTTCTTGCGGCATCAGCGAACACCGTCTCCATCCTCGCCATGAGGACTTGGAGACCTTTGATCATTGCTATGACCTCAATCATTGCGAATTTTTCCTCTGATGTGTAGTTGTAACGTGTTGCCTGTGACAAGAGGTTTGGGTTTGATTTTAATACATGTCAGCAGTAAAGAATTTAAATTTATTATTTAATGTTTTTGTTATTATTTTCAATTTATCGGTACTCAAGTTGCCTTAGTCTAAGTTGAGGCTGTCGCGAGGCAGTATCACAAGCGTGTAACCGTATACAGGATGGCTGTGGCTTCGATTCTCATTTAGGGAAAGAATTATTTGCACTTCCACGCTCTGATACGTCTTAGCTCTAGGTTCTCTATCCCTATCCTGCCATATGCAGTGATACAACTTGAAAAAAAATCCTTTCATATTACAATCTTATATTTAATACTTTTATTTCCTCTCTTTAGCAATAAGGCAAGTCAACACGTAATGTCTAAAGAATTCAGCGGAATGTGGGGTTCGGCGGACAGTGATTTAATGAGGAAAAGCTAAAAGAAAAAGCCAATAAATTATCCACTCACCCTTTCGTATTCCTCAGCATCAGCCGGACATCTTGGATTAGTAGCATGATCGGTAGGATGCAAGAGTTTCCATGAGCATAGTTCAGTCAGAACTGAACACCATGACGACAACAATTGTAAACCACGAAGACAGAGTTCAGTGACAGCTTTGTTTTCTGTATCTGAACCTGCTTCCTTGAATGTTGTTGTCACCTAAAGCGATTGGAAATTGGAAAATTAAACTTATTTCGAAGACATTTTAAAATTGCCGAAAACTTAAAAAATACTATTAAACACGCAAAAATGTGATTTGTTGTTAGGCTAACCTCTAGTGTCGTCTCGTTTTGTCCCAAATTAGAAAGAAAGAGACAGCAATATTGTAATAGATATTCTGATAATTTTATAACCCACACAAATGTAATTTTTATCTTTTAAGACTTAATAGTTAAAAACGTCGAAGACAGTTCTCTAGCAGCTTTAGTTTCTATATCCAAAACCGCTTTCTTGAAAGTTGTATCAACATAACGCGACGTTTGTGAATTTCGATTCCCAGTTGAAGAAATTAATTATTTAATATTTTTGTTTCCTCGCTCTGGTAATAAAACAAGGCGAAACATTGAGTTCCGTTATCCAGAACACAATGCAGCATACAGCACGAAGCTACAAAAACAAACAATTTTACCTCATTACTATATCTTGCCAACTCTGATATATAGTTCTGATGTTCCTCTCTTATCTGTGGCAAATGGACCATCAGGTCAGCCTGCGGAGACGGGGGGTTAGGAGACGAGGAGAGAGGCCACCTGGAGAGAAATAAGTCACAGATGCAAATTTTATAGAAAATACATTTAATATATCTAATACATTAAATAAGACAATGCGCTGCGTTAAGTACCGCCATCCAACAATGGATGTGTTTGTGGAATATCGAGGGCAGTTACAACAAAACTTAAATATAGGCTAAATATTATAGAAGATTGACTGACCAAGGATACAAATTCAATTCAATGCATACAATATTTTGGTATGATGTCAAATTAATTACATTTTCATCTTAACTAAAAGTACCACATGATACAATATAATAATAATAATAAACAATTTCAAATCAAAGTTTTTAAATTATTTAAAAATTACTTATAATATAATAGAGCTTGTGGCACAAGGGCACAAGTGTGCGATTGTAAACGCGACGGTTGAGCGATCGATTCCACTTGAGGAGTTGACTTGGTGACATCTGCCACTGTCATACGTAATGTCTACAGACTTCGAAAATTAGATAAAGGAAATGTCTTAACATTATGTTCTCAGGTTCCCTAAGCCCACCCTGCTGCGTGCGGGATACAGCGTGAAGCCAATAAAATAATAATATTTGAAGCCGATATGTATATTGTATAAGTGGACCTCGAACTCACTACTTTCAATCATGTTAACCACTAAGCTATAATGTAGAAAATAGACTTACTTGCTCGGATCATAGTGTTTTGATCTTTTTATGTAATTGAACGGCGCTATTTGCATGTCACCGAATAATGGAACAACTTCTAAGTTCTGAAAAAGAGATAGCATTATCATATATGGTGAAAGAAAGAGATAGATAAAGAAAAACATCATACGTAAAAAATATACATATAGTAAAAATAAAAATGTATAAACGTAATAGAGTCTAAAACAATGCTTTTTAAAAATTTTATCTGTGTTTCTGTAATGTTAAACCAATTTAAAAGTAGTTTCCACTATTGTTTATTGGCAATCTTCCCTTAACATTTATTTTTTGTTTTATTTTCAAATGGTTCATAAATGAAAATGTTATATACATATAAAGTATTTTGTTTAACTAAATTGCTGTAAAACAGTCGTTTTATCGAATTGGCTGAAACTTCAGTTTTCAATGTATAGATATTGTCTTTAAAATTATAATTTTATTAGAAGGCAAAAGTAGTTCATATTAGTTATAAAATAATTATGTAGTTCAAGCGGGCTAAGCCGCACCCGCGACGCTAGTGTTAAAGACGTACATATATGTACTTATTTTATTTAATTATTTCTTCTGAATGTTACTTATAAAATTATTCAATGTTACATTAATAATAAATAAATTATTATTTTTTTATTCATAGCATAAAAAAATCTATTCTGCCACTAATTAAAAAAAAACAAAAATAAAAAAATTAAACCCACCTTAAAAATCCTATCAATCCTGTCCAATTTTATTTTCTTTTTCTGATCGAGTCTATTTATATTACACACTTCTGAATCCATTAAGAATAAGCCAAAGCCCATTACCTGAAGGAAAAAAAGAAAAATCCTATTGTAAATGTAAAAGTTTTTAGCTACAATATAACATTACGCAAGCTAAATCCCGTTTATTTTACTGGGATTGGTCTAAGCTCTCAAGGAGTTCTCAGGAGGAGAGCTTTTGACTATAAACGCGATACTTGTGGGTTCGATACGCAATCGGAGGAATTAATTATCAAAATTATCTTTATTTTCTAGCTCTGTATTATAAAAGTTCCACTATTATAATACAAGTTTTCAAAATGACTATCTATGTAATGAATGATAGTGGGTTCAATTCAAGTTTGAGGGAAATGGATTATTTTCATTTCCCCACAACTGGTAAGTCTATAATGTCGTGGAGTTGAGTATCGCTATTATAACACAATCTTTAAATTGGATGGGAAAAAAGAAAGAATAGAGTAACTAAATTATTGTTCTAACAAAAAGATGAAAATAATAAATAGTAGAATATATTTTTATTTAAATTGTTATAATTGTTAAGTTGTTGAGTTCGAATCAACGACTACTTATATATTTTTAAAACCAAAACAAAATTAAACATATTATATTACCTTGACCAGCATATGTTTTTCGGATGGTGTCAAATACATTTTAGTTTCGTACATATATACACATATATTTACAACGTCGGCTAACAAATCCTCATAACCTGATATTAAAGAAAAATACATCATTTAATATTTTTGTTGAAAATTATTTATATATTTTGTTTAGGCAATGAAGTAAGGCGCGGCGCAGTGACACAAGCGTGTGACTGTAAACGCGATACGTTGTTGGTTCGATTCCACGACCGCCACTCAACGCAACAGCGGTAAGTGGGGAACGGAAGTGTCTTAATGGGAACAGAGCGTTTTAACACTAGGTTTCCTTCTCTGTCTACTGTGCTATACGGTAGATACAGCGGGAAGCTAAAAAAAACGAAAAACAGATTAGAATTAATTTACCGTTAATCTTTTCCAAAGCGTCCTTCACTGTATCACGTATCTTATTCTGAGTCGCTAAGAACATGGAAAGATTTTGCGATTCCTGTAGACTTTGACTGTCCGACATTACCTTTAAAAATTGGGCAGCGCTGAAAAAAAATACAATTATTTATTGATAATTTAGAACAGATTCACACACTATATCTCAATATATATAGATAAGGGCAGAAGGAACCTAGTTTTAAGGCACTCCGTACATCATATTCCCAATTTACGAGGCATTGTCGTGTAGCGTAACTCAACGCCGTATTGTGTCTGCCATTCTTTCTAATGTGCTGGAAACCCATAACCATCACAGTCAGATCATGTTCCACTGCGACACGACAGCCTCCGTTTTTTTATTATACATAATTTTACAGTACTATCTAAATAACATAGCCTTAACACTAAGTTCCTTGTTTATCCTGCTATATGTATATATAAATTTTATTAACTCACCGTCTATAAGTAGAATAATCATTTTTCACTGAACTCTTCATGTTCTTCAACTCGTCTAGCACCGCGAACATGTTGACGAACTTGCCCAGCGTCAGTAAATAGGCCTCCGATACGAAATCTCTGCGTTTCTCCGCGTGGCAGAGACGGCGGACTTCCCCGCAAAAACGTTCTATGGCTTTACGCTGAAAAATTATTTGAAAAAAAACAGGCTATTTTTAACCATCGACGAAAACAAAATATCTGTTTGTCTGTCTGGGACATCGTAGCTCTTAAATCTATTTTTGTTTATTTGTTTTTTGTTTGATAGACGACTTAAACCCGAGTGTTCTTAGACATGATTCATACAAAATAAATTCAGATCTTGATTATGATAATCATTTGACGAATTTAAAGATTTTTTAAAGATATTTATATTTTATCGGAAAATTCACAAATTTACCTGAAAATACATAAATTGCAACAGCTTATCCACCTCCGGGGCAAGGACTTGGACAGTCCGTTCATAGATGTGTACTCTATCCGGCTGTTCATTGGACCGGGGTTGTGGAATGGCGCGGCTGCAGCAACGCCAGGTGTACAACATTACCGCGTGCGCGTTGCCTTCTTCTAGAAGTTCATTCTACAAGAAAAAAAATTGATGCCGTGGTAGCGCAGTGGTACAGTGTAATGTGAAACTGTAAATGCGACCGTTGTGGGTTTGATTCTCATTCGGAGAATAAAATGATTTGTTAATATTTTCATTTCCTCATTCTGGTAACAATAACAACAACGAAAAAAACGTGGAGTTGATTTTCACCATTCACCACGCAATGCCTCAACCGGCGAAAAGTGGGGAATGGAATGTCTTAAAACTAGGTTCCGTCTTCTATAGACGGAATACAGCGTGAAAAAATGTGCGAAGGAAGCAAAATTAAATTTATTTCTAAGAAATTCATAAAATTTATACATTAACATTACTTTATAGTAAGAAAAAATATAAACTGTAATATAAAAAAAACAATCACAACTATCTTGGCTATAATATGTTACATTACACTTTTAAAATGAAAATAAATACACTCACTAAATTAGCATGGACAGTGGCCTCCTCGATATACTTGGCAATGCCAGTGACAAAGCCATTTCTATCTTCAAAGTTGGTGTCAAAGTTGGCCTGGTACAGAATGGAGCATGGTGCAGCTTCAATACAGGGTTGTTCATCTAAAAAAAATTAATAATATATTAAGTATGTAGCAATAAGGTGCATTGAGTCTACACCGTTTCTTTTCAGGTCTGAGGCAATAACTATAGTGAGCAGGTGGTTTGGAAAAAATGGAAAAAATGGAACATATAACTTTATCTTTTAAATAAAATTATTTGTCTATGAATAAACTTGATGTCAGACAGTGCTGTCTGACTTCAAATGTGGATGACGTGATGGTGCCAGTATAACTTATTATTTTCATTTTCTTTCTTAAACTTTGTAATATTTGTCCACCACTCATCAGTGTTTTCAACAGTAGCTTGAATTTGGGGCATAATGTGGAAAATAAAATATGGCTTAACACCAGTTTCGCTGTGTTTACTCTGCTATTTGCAGTATGAAATATAGCAGAACAGATAAGAATAAGTTTGATCTTTTATCGTCGATCGTCGATTTTGTCGGCCAAAAATATTTTTTCAAGTTTAAGAGTCTAAATTTAGTTTTTTTCATTTTCTAATAAGTTATTTAGCCTCTACACTCTGTGCGTTTTCGTAATCAGATCGCTATTGGGCTTCGCCAAACTGTTGGGCTTGTTTATTTTCTTTTTAGTTTTCTGCAGTCGGGGTTTTTGTTTTTACAAATATTCTTTATTAACACAGATTCATAAAATAATTACCCGTCAAAAGCGTTTATTTAATATTTTTAGAAGCTCGTAAAGTCTAGTGCCGAGGGCACAAGATTTGACCTCTACTTTACTGACGTTAAAAATAATGCGCATATAGCATAAATAGAAAGAAGTAAGTAGAAAAATACGAATTTATTTTAATAAGAAATAATTAAAATAATAATTACTTAATCGGATCAAGTGATGGTTGCTAAATAGACCGTACATCGGTCCGACTTTCTCATTTCTGGTAGAGGTAAAGTCAAAATCTCTTGACTAATACCGACACTGCTCACGATGCTTGGGATCGAGCACAATCGTGCCCGAAATAAGATACCGCACGAAATCCCAAAATGTCTTTGCGTCAAAGATTCCCAGAGCACGCTGCTCGGTTCTGTAGTCATGCCTCTGTGAAGGAGAGATCGAGAAGCTCCTTCCAGAAGCTGCTGAACACACAGCATCCGTGCAGTCTTTCTCACGGTTCACCTCCTAACCTCGGACTTATTGCCACAATAATCCTTGACGAAACTCGTAATTGCCTTCGACTTATAACAAACGGAAAAGCGGTGAGGCCTGACGATATCCAGATAGATACGTGGAAATCATTGCTCTCTTTATGATGTGCTCATGCCTACAGACCCTTTTTAACAATATCTTGGACACAGGAAAGATGCCACCCTAGTGGCGGCCTAGTTTCATTGCCCCTATTTACAAGGTAAGGGGCAGCATTCAAGATTGTGGTAGTAATAGGTGCATAACCTTATGCGTCATACTATGAAGCTCTTTGAGCGCATGATCAATCTCAGGCTCGAGGCAAGGCAGGCAAGAGTGTACTATTTCTCTGAATCTCCAAATGGATTTCAGTCGGGATTGGGAACTTTGGACGCCGTTTTCCCCAAAAATATATGGCTTTTTTAGATGCAGAAGGACTTTGACTGTGTGCATCGTTAGTAAATTTGGTAGACGCTTCAAAAGGTCCCTGAAGTATATTTGGGATTATTGGAGACATAAACCGCTCCGCTTCTATAACTAGGACTGCTGTTGGCGACACCAAATCCTTCCAAATTTAATTAGGAATTCACCAGGGCACGGCTTTTAGTCCATTCTTGTTCAAAATAGTACTGGACACTGTCTCGGTTCACATCCAGGACCAGCCTCCATGACTGAGCTACTGATTTACGCCGATGACTTAGCATTTATTGACGCGGACCAACTGATGCTGGAGTGTACAGTGAAACTCTGGAAGGGTATGTTTAGTCAATGTCAAGTACATGGCTTGCGGGGACCCGGACTCGAGCACTATCCTTATAAGTCCTGAACCAACCGTTAAGTCCGAAAAATTCAGTTAACTTTGATCTGTTATGCACAAGTCTGAAGGCATCGATCAGGATGTCTATGGCCAGATAGTACTGACAGGGCCAAATGGTGGAAGGTCACTGGTGTGGTCTAAGATCGCAGAATGCTGCCCAAGCTCAAGAGACTGATATACAAGAGCATCATCCAATCGGTTCTTTTATATGGCAGCCAATATTGGCAAGCCCATCTCAGGGGCTTCATGTCACGGAAATGAAGATACTGAGGTGGATGTGGTCTTACTGCATACATAACACATTCATTCTAGGTAGTGTTAGTGTCCATACATAGCTGAGATGGTATGACCACATTGTGTTCCGGCATAGGAACTATATCGTATAGCCTTGCTATGTCTGTCTGTTTGTTTTTTGGGTGAAGCCACAAGTGGTTAGCCCAGATTTTTTTAATGTTTAAAAAAGAAAGCCCTGTTATGGCAGAATTTGAAGCTAAGTGATAATTACAACTTCAAATCTAATTTTTGGATATATAATTATTCATTCATTTATATAAAGTAGCAGAATATTAAGAACAACATTGTTGCCAGTTATTCACCTTTTCTAGCATAGGTATAGAGAATCTTGTGTCACAACACTCTGTTTTACACTTTCTGCCTAAATTAATTTATAAGGAGTATTGGAAGTTTATGCTGCACTTCTTTTACAGGAGTATTAAAAGTAGTATAGTCATCCCCCTATTAAATATTAAACCCACAACTATCATGTTCATATTTAAATCTGAGATAAAAAGCAAGTAAGATGACCTCTTTAATAAAATCATAGACATGCAACAAACACCTAGTTAAGGATGCATTTGGCTGTATCTTTAAAAGATAAAACGTAACATAAAAGCACAGAAAATTAAGTGATAAATCACTCTTTTCTCCACTTTTCAACCATTGCATCATTAAGTGCATGTAGTAAACTTAACGCAACTTAAAAAAATATAAAATATGTAATAAATTATTACAAATTATATAGAAATAACATTCTTATACCTTTTATTGTAGAATTAACTAATGACGAATAGCTTCCGTTATAAGTATTATAATGTATTACTAATGTTACAAAACCTACCGGGCAGTGTTAATTCATCCAAGACATCGACGTTGCTTAAAGCGTCAGAAAGCGACACTTTTTCACTCACAGACATTTTTATTTATTATGTTATCAAAATAAGATATAGTTGTAATAAGCCTATAGAAAAGTAAATAAATAAAAGTATCTAAAAACACTACAAAGTTTTAGAATAATAGTAAAGTGCAAATTTATTGATTTTTGTAATAAAATAAACTTATTTAATTAGAAAATTAAGTAATATTTCATAAATTGCAAGAGATAATATGTATCCGCGATTAATGACAGCAAAACATTATGTAGTAGTGATGTTCAGAAAGAATCGTTCAGAAATGAATACATTATAAATCGATTTTATATAACAAAAATTAAGAATCCTCTTATTATATACTTGTTTTAAAGGGGTATTTTATATCACAAAATTTATTTCCAAAAAAATATTCCAAATGTTTATTTTATTGAATTAAATATGAATTAACTAAATATTTTTATAATAACGATTGTAATAATGTGGTTATGAAATCGATTTTTGTTCGAATCATGACTAATACGGCAACGACGACGCCCACATCCGTTTAGAAATAAACTAAACAAGTTATACACTTACAAACCTATATATATATACATTTTAGAAATCAAATTGTTATTTTATTTCTATGTAAAAGAAAATTATTGTACAAAAGAAATAAGAAAGAGGATAGTAGGGAATATCATCATTTCTTTTTTCGTCAATACATATTTATTTAAGGTTTTAACTAGATTAAAAAAGTTATATAAAATAATTACTTTCATTTGTTTTTATATCCATTATTTTGTTTTCATTATAAATTACCTCTACGTAATGCTCATATAGTTTTACTATAGCACATTCCTTGCATTCCTACGCGGTATAGTTGGAATATTATAGCAGGTGTATCCGATATCCAATCCCGAAGCATATCCTTCGTCTTATTAGATTCATGAAATGAATATATTTAATATAAAAATGTATTGAAATTTAAACTTGTCACCACTGATTTTTTTTATGTTTTTTAAACAAAAAGTTATATCAGCTTCACGCTGTATCGCATATAAGCAAGGTAGGCAGAGGGAACCTAGTATTAAGCCACTCTGATCCCTACTTTCTGCCGAATTTTTCGATACATTGTGGGTTGAGTGGCGAAACTCAACGTCAGGATTTTACCTTGCTGCCGGAGCGAAGAAACATAAATATTAAGAAATAATAATTTATTCCCTCGAGTGGGAACCGAACCGAACCAACAGAGTCACATTCTTGCACCCTTACGACGACGGTTTTTTTTTAATACAAATACAATTATATATAAAAAAACTTTAAAAATCTTAAATTGGTGATATAATATTGATATTTTTTGTAGGGTAGACAGAGGGAGATTAGTGTTAAGATACTACACTTCATTTTAAAAGGTTCAATTCTCATCCAAGGTGAGGGTGAGAATTAAATCTACAATCATCGCGTTTACAGTACGCCGTAACCAAGACCGCCGCAATTGTTTGTTTTTAGAAAAAGGTAATAAAACTACACACGTATAATACTAAAGACAATATTTATTTTAAATCAACTTAAAAACAGTAAAATGGACCTCTTAATTTTGTTTTTATAATGCAATGAAATCTTACATCTAAGTAAAAAAATATATAGAAATACCTTGAAAAATAGAAAACATAGGTAAGGTAGACATTTTTTGATAATTTTTTCTACGACTTCGCCCCCATAGTCTAATGTGCATAACTAAAATTGTATGAAACATAATAGATTTTAAAAATCAAAAGTAACTCTGATCGCAGGTGCAGTGGATTACATCGAAACGACCAAGATATTGTAAAATTGTCTTGAGCCATCACAAAAAAAACTAATCAATTCTTTCAAATTAGTACTTCCTGAGATGAACATGTTCAAACAAACTCTTCAGCTACAAAATATTAGTATAGATAATAATGACGTTTATTATATATTATGACTACCAATATCGCCACTTGGTGCTACAATAACGTAATTACACTTTTTTTTAAATGAAATATGTATATATGCTTAAAACTATGTATTTACATTTTTTTCTGTTGCGTCTCCTACAATGTCGCAAAAAAATGCATATACGTCATTGTTGCACCAGATAAGTAATATGTATACTTATGTACAATGTCATTTTAGACTCTTATCATCAAAAATAGACAAATTTTATGTTAGAATCGACTTATTTTGAACTTAAAAAAAATGGATTACATTTGTAAAAAATTAGATTATCCCAGATTTATCAGGCAAATCTTAGGAGTAATGAAAGAGAGCAAATGTTACTCTATTTTACCACACATTTTTGTACACTTTACTACTACTTTAACTTACTTTCATCAAAATTCAAGTTTTGATATTTGATTTTGAAATTTTACTATAACATCTTTCAGTGTATATAGTATTATATACAACATTCGTATATAACAATGTGCGTTTTAAACTACACAATTAAATATTTATTTTACACTCTATAATTTAAAAATTTAGGCTTTAGTTAAATCCGAAATTACAGGAAAATATATTATTATATTTACATAAATTGACAACCATTTTTTTTATATATAAAACTTAAAATATGAATATATTTATTTATGAGTGAAAAAGGGGATAAAACTTATCACATATTTAATTATATATTAAACGTGCGGTTATCCAAACTACTAGGTCAATCCAACACGACAATAAGTAGAAAAAAAATCTCAATGGAAAATCTCCAAAACTAAGCATGTAAGCAAATACAAACCCCCAAATAATACGTTTGAATAATCGACTTTTAAAAGAAAATATTTTTTTTACTTCCTCGCTGTTAAAAGGTGTGCCGTTGACTCATTTAACACGCAATATCAATTAAAAAGAAAATAGAGAACGGAGTATCCTGACACTAAGTTTCCTTTCTCTACCCTACTATATGCTGGAGATGTGAATCTGATGTATACACTTCTGTTCTCCACTTTCCGAATTTTCGAGGCATTGTGTTGAGTTACCAGTGCAAGGAAATTAAAATATTAAATATTTCATTCCACCGATTTGGAATCGAACCCACAATGCTCGCGTTTACGGTCATACCCTTGTGACGTGTGCGACCACGAATTCCTGTGATAAACATATTATGATTAGATATATACTACTTATATTTTAATAACTGAATAAATGTATGTACTTATTTTTATTTTATATACGGTATAAAGACCTTGCATGAAAAATATACATTTTATAATTTAAAAACAAACAAATATTTTTTAAACATTTTTAAAGTGTACAAATAATTATTTAGAAAACGTATAAAAATTTGAACGTAGCGGGACTCGAACCCGCGCCACCTGGAAACCGACCAGGTCGGTTTCCAGAACCAACCAAACCAACCAAATTTTTATACATTTTAATAAATTAATAATTTTATACATTCTAATAAATAACAAACAAATATCTTTTAAAACAAATTATGTTTTCTTTTACAAATTATTTAATGTCAATGATTTGAATATAGATATATAATTTATAATGTTACTTTTACTCATACTTAGTATCAGCATAGTTAGTGTAGAAAAGACAAAAAAAAGAGATGAGTCACTAATGTTTCTCTAATTTAGGTACCCTTACATAGTAGGTAAGGGTACCTGGAAACCTAAATGTTTAGACACTCAGTTTACTCTAGTTTTCAAAAAGACATATCGGTTCCCCACTTTCTGCAAGATTGTGAAGGTATTACATGTTGAGTGATGGAACTCAATGCCGCGCATCACCTATCAATATTCTGTATATATGTATGTGCTATCTGATTTATTTATGCACGCATAGCCATATGTGTTGTTTAAATATTTTACTCAAATATATATTAAAAAACATATCATATATAAACATAAAAAAAAACAAAACATTTCGCCCAGCTATATTTCATAAAACAATTATTTAAAAATTAGGAAGCAAATATAACTTAGTAACTCAACTGTTATTTTTGTGAAATTTATATTTACAAACAGTATTTGTTGTTTTAAAGAACCCAATATGAATAACAAATAATCAAAAAAAAATTTTCATCCACCACTCACTCTCCTCTTAAAACTAGTATTCACAAAATTTAAAAACAATTAGTTGTCTAAAACTCAATTGGTACTTCTTGCAACATAACTTTATAGCCCAAATTGTTTACTTTATCATTGTCCGTTATATTTAAGGGTCCTGTATCACCATTTAACACTATACTTACATTATCATACTCGGTCAGTTCCACTATCGGAGCTGGAATTTCGAAATCTACTGAATTCATATAATCATCATCATTTATACCCAATTCTTGATTTAAGTCATCAAACATGTAACTGTTGAGATTATCAAAGTGTACTTCAGGTCTAGCATCGTCAAATGGCATTTCTGGAAAGTTCAATCGAATACATTTATGAGATCTTAGTAGGGACGGCCAAACAAAAATTTCTTCACATAGCGGGCATTGCAACTTGGATTCTGTTCCGTCTTTGTTAATCCCATGAACGCTTAGCATGTGACGAGTAAGACAGTAGTTTGAGGATAAATATTTTCCACATTTCTGGAAAAGTAAATTATAGTTTTTAATTGGTATGTTTAGGTTGACACAGTATCTAGCATAAATTAATAATTTATTTAAATAATGCTGTAAATACTCGTTGTTATTAATATGGCACTTGCAACATGACTCTGTTTGAATAGGTATATTTTTTATAAATAAATGGCAACACAAGAATATCTGTCCTGTTACAAATTGTTTTAGCAAGTTGTCCCATAAAAAAATGTAATCTTCTTTTTAATCTTTTAATCGCTCTTGCATAAGTATATTATAAACTAGTCTATGCTAAAAGTATACATACCATGCACTGATGCTTGGATAATATAGTTTTCTTACTAACTGGATCTACAATTGCTTTTTTCAAAGATCCATTTAAATTTAAAGTTATTTCTGACCCCTGGGTTGCATTACATTGTACATCTTTAGTTAGCATTGGTTGCTCTTTAGACAATACTAACTTTTCCACAACTATTTTTGGCTGTAATAACTTAGGTAACTTTTCATTCATTTTGTAAACCAATTTTATAGATTTCTTATTCTTATCTGTCTTTTTAGTATCACCAGTTTTTAAAAAATGTGACCACTTATGCAATAGCATGTCTTTTTCTGTGTTAAATTTTTTCAAGCATTGATCACAGAAGTAATAATCATTATATCCCGTCATAACTCTGTTTTGTAAATCTGGTAACAGCAATACATGATTATCTATTATCTCTTCTTCTATAGTACTCTTTTCACAAAAATTACAGATAAACACCTTATCACTACCAACAGTTCTTGTTAAATATAATGAATCAGGTCTCTTATTGGAATGTAAGAATTTAATATGATGGGCTACAGCACATTTGCTACTAAATTGATCTTTACATACATCACAAATGAAAAAAATGCCAAGATGGTCATAATTGTGATCTTTTAAGTCCATAAAATGGAAGAATTGCATGTGACATGTTTTACATTCATATTTTTTCAATATTCTACACACTTGCCGTCTGTGCTCTAAATATTTTTTCCTATTCGGTAAGAACAATCCACAGACATCACAATGCAGTCTTATATGTACTTTAAAGAACATACGATCGACAAAGTCTTTTGAGCAATAGTGGCAAATGTAGCATTTGCGTTTTTTATGTTTTTGCTTCATATGAAGTTTTAAAGTATTGTAGTCTTCAAATATTTTTGGACATTTTCTACATCTGTGATATTCTTTTACTTCATGAACAATTATATGGTCTGAGAACGATACTCGTTTTGGCGTTTTATTTGGAGACTTGTATATAATATGTTTATTATCTATATGATTTTGTAACTTCTTATCACTGGAATATTCTTTGTCACAAATCTTACATTTCAATCCTGTGGCGCTATTTAAAATAGGAGATTTGTTTTTGACCAACTCCTTAAGCTGTTCCAAATCGTCTCGTACTAAAATAACTGAACATTCATGTAACATTTTAGCTAATTGCGCTTCATTGCAAATTCTTGGCGCGTACTCCATTTTCTTGGGATCTGGTGGCTTTGAGCCCCTTTTATTTACTCTACAACGCTTGTTTTTATTCAAATACGGTGTTATATCGAAACGTTCGCATACAACTAAAGGTTGCTTTTCGAAGCCGCGAAACTCTTCCTCTGAAGTATTAAATTCTTCATTAGGGCTTTTAGAAAGCCGCTTTTCTTCTTCTTGCTCGTGTAACGAACTCTCCGCACTTTTATCACCATCGTATCTCAAAGACATTGAACAAAAATTAAAAAGGGGGGAAATTAAATAATAAACACCAAAATCAAAAATATTGTTGAAAAACGTCAACAAATTGCCATGACATATCAACTGCCAAATGCAAACGAAAAAAAAAACAATGGTTAGGGTTGGGACTAACGTCAATAAAAATATAATTATGTTCGATTGTAGTGTAAATGTGGATTTTCATAGTAACTCATAGAAACAACAACGTTTAAGTAAACAACAATAAACTTTAGTACATGTTTAAATTTTTTACATTAAATTTAAATGATTAAATGAAATCGATTTTCTTACTTTAAAATCTAGATTTTTTAAGCTTCAATCAATCCCTCAGTTCTTAAATCTGAAGCGCTTAATATTGTTTTATACTATTTATATAAAATGTTGAATTATTTTATTTATAACTTAAATTTTAAGATTTAAATAACATTTATAATGTTCTAGAAAATATATTTGATAACATAAAAAGTAATAAATGTATTAATAAAACAATAAGAAAGTTATTGAACGAAATTTAGTTTTTTTTTCACATATAATTTAATGTCTAATTCTATTCCACTATCAGACGTTAGTAATTTACAACGTAAATCAATTGCTCGAAATAATTAGATAAACATTATATATTTTTACACCACTAACGAAGTCCCGGACGCGATATGTTCCCGCCGACGCGCATTCGGAGCTGCCTTCCAGTCATAAACCCGATGTTTAGACGTATTAAACCACACAAGCCCTTCAGAACAATTCATAATCAAACAAAGAACCTTACAACACAAAATCAGTTACAAAAAACTAAATGGATGAATTTTCGCGCTATATTCACAAGATGGGTGCCTCTAGGCAGCGTTATTTACGTCGGTTGGTGCTATATACGGGCGAGTGTGAATTACGAGGTGTCGAGAGTCGAAATAAAATTTTACGAAATGTTTCCTTTCCGAATAACAAGCCGCTTGTGGGGTAAATTGGCAGCTTGTGAGCTTCCTGTGTCGATGCGGTCTTTCGTTTACGGTACGTACATTAAATTGTTTAATGTGAACTTGAATGATGCGGCTGTGACTGATTTGACTTATTATAAGAGTTTGTCTGCTTTCTTTACTCGTGCTTTGAGAGAGGGTGCTAGGTATATATCTCAGGCTTCCTGCGTGTCGCCCTGTGATGGTGTGGTGTTAAACTGTGGTCCAGCAGATGCAGACAAAATAGAGCAAGTTAAAGGTGTAACATACAGTCTCGAGGAATTTCTTGGAGAGAATAAATGGTCAAAAAAAGCAGATACTAATTATTACAATTCTCTATTAAAAAATAAGAACAATGTCCTCCATCAATGTATTATTTATTTAGCACCTGGTGATTATCATAGATTTCATTCTCCATGTGATTGGACTTCCAGTTTTAGAAGGCACTTTTCTGGCAAACTCCTATCAGTAAACCCATGGATGGCCAAATTGATACCAGGCTTGTTTACAATGAATGAACGAGCGGTATACATAGGCGAGTGGAAGCATGGATTTTTTAGTATGACCGCCGTTGGAGCAACTAACGTCGGATCTATAGAAATATACAGTGATCCTGACTTAAGAACAAATACTAAAGGCAAAAGAAACAGAATCGAGGAACGTGAAAGTACAGTAGCATACAATAAAGGCGAACTATTCGGTCAATTTAACATGGGTAGTACCATAATATTACTATTTGAAGCTCCTGCTGATTTTAAATTTGATTTTAATTCTGGCGAAAGAGTTCTAGTAGGTCAGGCATTGACAGCGGCATCGAAGGAACAGTCGAGATGACCAGTTTATGCTGACTTGTTTTACATTGTTCAAGCTGCAGTAATTTTATACGTCATTCTGGCAACGCTTTAGTCTTTACAAAAATATAATATTTATATAAAAGCTATTTAATATTTGTATGTGTGCTCAGTACAGTTCTTAGTTGTAAGTGTTGTAAGACAACCATCGAAATATTATGAAAGGCTTTATAAAGAAAAGAAAAAAATCTAATTTACTAAATATGTTAGCTTAGATGTTGATGAGAGTTAACCTACATATAATGATATATTAAAAAATAATAACTTACTTAATATTTAATGAGATTTTTGTTGGATTTGATTTTTTATGGGAATTATATTGTTTTGTCAACATTATCCTAACTCTTGTGAAATTGTGGGTAGACTCTCTTCACCACCAAATCGACGATATTAGTATTGCCACAATCAAAGTTTTTTTTAAAATTAATTTTGTCTTCTCCACAAAATGTGACTATGACGAAGTGATATGTGTTCAACTGGGACACCCGGAACGCCATAATCAAATCGCAGCGCGCGGCGTTGATTTCTACCTCAACACGCAATGCCTCCAGAATTAGGCAGAAAGTGAGAAACAGAGTGTGTTAACACTAGGTTCCCTCTGCTTCTGCCTCTGCCCTGCTGTGTGCGGGATACAGCGTGAAGCTGAATCGCGTTTCACTGCGGCCATTATCGCGGTACGCCCATGTGTAATGTCAAAAAATAACTGAATTTTGTATTAATTATTAAAAAAAACACGAAACTAGCCAAAAAAAAACAAAAGCGCACGTAATAAACACGAAAGCGAAAAAAACAAAAGTAAACAATATAGTTTTAACAATAAGTTAAAAACTAAATAAATGTGCTATTTAACGAAAAACCCCGAAGTCTCGTTTTGAGTTGAATGGGTCATGTCTTGTATACCGCATATATTAAAGTATGCAAAGAGAACGTAGTATCAGAATACTTTTATTCACTTACCGAATTCAAGATATTTGCGGCATTCTTGTACTTTGCCTCTCCAGAGTGGGAAAATGTAAATAATTTATTCCTCTAAGTTGAGGATTTATTCCTCTAAGGAGTCAAACCTACGACCGTTTTTGTAATTAATGTTAGAAGCAGTCCCACTGCCCCACAATGGCCTTATGAATTTTGTTGTAAATTAAAAATCTTAAGGCCACTGTGGGACAAATTTAAATAAAAATTATATGAGGTCATAGTGAAATGGCATTATTTTGAACGTCTTTTTGTTGGTAACAAAAATAATAAAATGTTAAATTTGAGATTATGTAATAGGGTCTGTCTGTTTGTATGTATTAGTAGTGGCATTCAATTCCCACTCGCAAGAATGTCTTAAAATAAATATTTTTATTATGTGACCTACTATGACAAATTTTGGCCTTGATTTGCACTCTAGTAAAAATATATTTTTACAATAAGAACTGTGATATCCTTTTGGCGCAGGTGACCGTAAATGCCACGGTTGTGTGTTCGATTCCCACTGGTGGGAATGAAATATTTAATACTTTCACTTCCTCGCTCTGGTAACCAAGCAAAACTCGGCGTTGGTTTCCGCCGCTCATCACACGAATTGTCTCATGAATTCGTCAGAAAGTAGAGAACAGTGTCTTACACTAGGTTCCCATGTTCCCTGTGCCTTCTATGTGCGCGATACGGTGTGAAGTTACAATAATAAATATATTTTTTACAATAACAACTTTCATAATGTCTTAAAAGGGTACTATATTGTATTTTTTATGTACTCAGCATGCTTACAAACTAATTTCAATATTATGTTACTCCTGCCGCCGCCGCCTGGAGTAGTAATGTTTGTGGAATGTGGAGAGTGGAGTGTTTTAATTTTATGCTACTTTTCTATTTTATTCTTCCATTAATATTTCATTAGAAATGTCCAAAAAATGACTAGGAAAATATTTCTAATAATGTTTGCAAAAATTAATTGAAAAATGGTCATAGGTTTTATTTTACTGATGCTCTTTGATTGTGGTAATCTGTTTTAATGTTTAATTGGGTTCAAAGCTATTACTTATTTCATACAACAAAAGCTGTATAACAAATTAAATTAATATATTATTTTCTTGTATGAATCATACGATTTGGAATTTTTCAGTATATTTATTTTAAGCTTTCTTTGACCTATTGCGCTCAAAGAATGAAAGTGGCCTAACTCTTTATTGTAAAACAATCGCTGGAGCGATCATGACGCAGTGGGACGTTTTATTGTAAAACCCAGTTGTGGGTTCTAAACCCATCTAGGGGCAATGAATTACATATTTTCATTTTCTCAACAGTTAATGTCTCGAAAATTACGCTGTGTTTAGGATCCCTCTACTTACCCTGCTTTATGCGGGATACAGCTTGTTAAGCTATAAAAATAAATAGTAAAATCAGAAATTCAAGAATTTTTATGTTGCTCCACTTTCATTATAAAAGTATATAGCATGTTTTTTTAATTATATAAGTATTAACAAAAAAAGTGACCTAAGATCTCACATAGGCATACATTTTATTGATAAGATATATATTATCAAGAAAATATAAATGTTTTTTGTACAATATTATGCTTAAACTTTCATTTATTACTTAAATTTTTAATGTATAATATAATGTATTGAAAGGCCCAACTTGAAAACGTGATTTATTTTTTGTTGTATAATATCTTTGCTGGACAAATATATTTTTTTATTTTCATGTAAACATAAATGTATGCAGGTGATATGATGCATCTTTGTATTTTTTCACACAATTTAATGCATGAATGAAGTGTGTATAAACAATCACAAGTTTTTTGCTTCTTTGTTAAGAAATTATGGCATCAAAATTATCTTTATAGAGCAGTGGTTCCCAACCAGTGGTCCGCAGAAGCCCACATATAGCCCACGAACAATTTTAATTTTATGACTGCGGATGGGGGGGGTGAAGTTTCTGTTTAATTATCACAGTTAATTGTTATTATACCTACATCCATAGTGGTCCCTGCTACCAAGAATTATATAAAAGTGGTACTTGATCAAGAATTATTTTCAATGTTTTTTTTATCAAATAGCAGAAAAAACAAAAAAAATATATTGAACATTTAGTTTTTCTGGCTAAACATTTTAAATGTTTTACATAATTTTCATACGAGTTATCCCAAAATTAAATTTTGTGTCATATCATCTTTTGCCATTCATACCGTCAAATATATTAATGACAGATTTGCAACTAAAATCTTAAATGTGATGATGAAATATAGGTACAAAACAAGTAATAGTATTTTTAAAAAACTTTGTCTTAATAAAGTAACAATTTATCTAAATTGATATAGCTTTTTGAGAATTTAACACAACTGGATTTTAAGCTGCGTCCACCACTATAACATAAATAAATTTAAAAAATATTTATATATACCTTTCATACGGTAAACGCGAAGATTTTATTTCAATCAGCTCGACGTGGAAAGGTCGACCTATCCACGTCGAGCTGATTGAACTATCACTATGTGATAATCAATGTGGTGTTGGGTTTTACCATTTAATTGGCAATCTGGAGAAGAACGGAGTGTTTTAACACTAGGTTCTCTAGCTACCCTGCTAGATACGGGATACAGTGTAAAAATATTCCTTTAACGTCAGTAGATATAAAAAAAACCGATAATATCCAGTTTAAACTAGTTTCAATAATTTTTTGGTTACCACTTGATAAGTAATCATCTTTGTAATAAACAAAAACTTAGGTAATAGTATTTTATTGTTATTAATATTATAAAGATAAAATCAATACATATATCAGAATTTCCGTACCTTTTTAATAAAAATAACATTAATTTCTTTTATTAGCTTCACGCACCACCTAATTTTTGAGAAATCGCTTGTTGAGTGGCGAAACTGAACGCCGCAATTTGTCCTCTTACCCGTGCGGGGACATGAAAGTGACTCATCCCTACCAGTGGAAATCGAATCCCACGATCGTCGCGCTTATAGTCGGACGTTATACGAACTTGAAAAATAATTATTTATTATTAAATTGACTTTATCGTATACGTTCGGCATTATCAGAATACCTCAAAAATATGATTTATGCGAAATTAAACCTATAAATAAACATGTTTTGTATCATTACTTTGTAGCAAAATTTGTATTTTTGAGTTAGGTCAATTTTATTCTAATGAACGACATTAGATATGAGGGATTCGGACTGTTATTGAAGATTTTTTTATATTTGTAGGTCACATTTTTTAAATCCAAGCGTCTGTGAGGTGGATAAAGAGAACCTAGTGTTAAGCCTTGCGCGGCCTAAGCGATAACAAGCGCTAAACATTTTTCATTTAATTTAAAAAGTAAGGAAAATAGTGAGAATTTTGTTTGTTTGTTGTTTATCAGTCTGTTTTGTATTGACATTTCTATATGTATATCATCATCATCATCAGCATGTCCTCGTCCACTGCTGGACATAGGTCTCTCCAATGGCACGGCACGGAGCTCGATCTTCGGCTCTTCGCATCCAGCCGTTGCCTACCACTTTGCGAATGTCGTCATCCCCCAAGCTGGAGGACGTCCTTCATTTTCCTTGCCGAGGAGTAGTCTCCACTCCGTTCTGTGACAAATATGACCAGCCCACTGCCATTTCGGCCTGCTAATCCTTTGGGCTATATCGATAACTTTAGTAACCTTTTACTAGTCTTCGCCATTAATTTTTTTCGTGGATTTTAGGAACGAAAAATCCCGTTGTTTCCCGTTCCCGTGGGAATTTTAGGAAATTATCTCTAGGGCTCCCTACATACTGCCTAACCTAGCTACATGCCAAATAATTCTCTTCAATTCCATTAGTTTTGTATGTGCGTTCTCTGTCAATTACTCAGGAACGGAAGGGTTTTATATAATAAATATAGAGTTTATGAATCGTTAGCATTATTAATACTGTACAATGTGAACTGGCGATAACTTTACGCGTTGGTATCGTTTATTTCTCGTGTATATTTGTAATTGTGTGTAAAAATGTATGTAAATTGGTTTATATTACAATTTTTTTTATTTGCAACGATCCATAATGTCCGAAAAAAGTATTCTATAGCAAAACAATATTTTTTTTAGATTCACGCTTTATCCCGCATATTGCAAGGTAGACAGAGAACTTAGTGTCGACTCTCTGTTCCGTTCCCCGTTAGAAATAGAGGAAACGCGTGATGAATGGCGGAACTCAACGCCGCGCTTTGCCTCGTTACCAGAGCGAGTAAATGAAAATAACCTCTGCTTATCCTGCTATATATAGCATACAGTGTGAAGCTGAAGTTATCAGTATTCAAACAATGTTTACACATTTTTTATTAAATTTAATTTAGTTTAGTATCCTTTAGAATATACTTTTAGTGTATAGAATAATCAACTTTGTTAATTAATAAAAAATGTCCAAACGGTCCGGCTTCCAATCCTTTGACGTTAAAATTCTCTAATGCATTATCAAATTCTATATACTCGACTAATGAAGTGTTAAAAAACATTTTAAAAATAATAATAAAAATGACCTTATTATTGTTATGAAATTTTAATAATAAAAAAACAAAGAAATTTTAATCTAAAAGATGTAAAACTATATAATGTTTGACCTTTTTTAAAATTTATGTATGCACATGGTGTGTTAGAAAAAAAAATTATTTAAAATTAAAAAAAAAACGATATCTGTTCAATTGTGTTTTCGCCGCTGTGTATTTAACAAATTTTGTATAAAGCTTATTGTAAAAGTGACATAACTGACATTTGTGAAGTTTTAAATTGGAAAAACCTTATTTTTATTTTTTTCTACGCTATTTTCCGAATATATCTTTACATAGTAAATTTTCTTTGGACTGATTTTAGTACGGTTTTCACTAATTGACGAGATTGACTTGATAGTAAGGCTTATATGTATAATACATGATTATTATTCTAAATTAAAGCCGAGAATGTCTAAGATTTGGTGATGTGAAGTAGTAAAGTATATATTTCTGTGCGCCTACACAACAACATGAAAAATAAAGAAAGATAATTGTAGGTAAGATTGTTAAAATAAAGTTTAAATAAATAAATAAATAAAAGACGCGGGCAAAGCCACGAGCGATACCAGTATTTAGAACATAGATATTTTTCTTACCAGTGAATATAAATCCAAATTGGATTAGAATTCCCATCATACTAATATTATAAATGTGAAAGTTTGTGAGGATAGATATTTTTCATGCAAAAACTACTGAACGAATTATGATGAAACTTTACAGTACCTACTACAGTAAATAAAGTTCATACACCACAGAACAATAGGTTACAAGTTATGTTAAGATTTTGTGGAACTGGGTTGTTATATAATAATACGTTTAAGCAGGCGAAACCGTGTTTAGGTAGCTAGTCTACCAAATTCAGCCATATTTTTGCGGCGTGGTGTTCTAGTCAAATTGAAATAACTAATACGACACTTGACAAATTCCATGTGTTCGAAGTAATTGAGACAATTAACTCTATATTACGTTATGTATTCACTTTTACAATAAGTCTAGCTTAAGAGTCGTTAGAGGCTTATTATTGTTTTTTAAAATAAAAAAATGTCGCAATTTTTAGAAATTAGTTTTATGCCATAAAGTAAGAAAAAAAGAATATTTGTATGACTTTCTGTCTGTGAAATAAAGAATTTTAAATTAGATGTTTGTTTTATCTGGTTTTTTTCTTGCGGTTTCGCACCGCTTAATTGGCTCTAAATTTGTTAATCAAGGTAAAAGTCAAACAGTAATAATTATACTCCCTGAATGAAAGTGGCCAGTCGTGGCGGAGGGGCACAGCAGTGTGAATGTAAATGCGACAAGCTGTGGGTTCGATTCCCACTCGGAGGAATGAAATGTTTAATGCTTTCATTTCCTCGCTCTGCAACGATTTATTTTTCTGAAGATATTGAACACGCAATATCCAGAATTCGGCGGGAAGTGTGTTAATAGAAATGGAGTAACACATTTGACACTAGGTTCCCAGGTTGCCTCTGCCTATCGTGTGTATGCATAATGTAGGTACAAAAGATATAACCTAAATACAGAGTTAGCAATTAGAGGAAGCTATAGCAAATTTAGAGATAACAGAAATGTTGAGTTACATTATTGTCTTGTTAGGGCGAATATAAAAGTGACAGTTATGGATTCCATTCTCACTCGGATTAATTTATTATTTTTAATTTCTCGCTTTGGTAACGCCGCGCTTTGCCTCGTTACCGCGGCAACGAAATGAAAGCATTATACACTTCAGCTACTCAACACACTGGCTTAAAAATTGTGAAGGACTTGGGGACCAAATTGTCTTAATACTAGGTTCCCTCTGCCTACCCTATTGTATGTGGGATAATACGTGAAGCTTAAAAATATTAATAATATTTTTTTAATATGCAAAGCATCGTACACTCTCTCCAAGAATCAACCCACAACCATCGTATCAAAAATTCATTTCTAATTAATATTATAATTCTAAGCCACAAGCAAAATTTTTTTAGCCTAAATTTACTTTTTCGACAAAAATAAATAACTTAGAATAAGTAATCATGTAAATATTAGTCGCGTGTTTTTATCATTTGATTACAATCACACGGTTACAGCAGGTCAGACCAGGTTCAATGTCCGAGCTATTTATATCAAAAGAAATAAAATTCTATAGAAATAAGTAACTAATTATAAATATATTGTACCAGACGTAGAGGAGAGGTGCCGGTTTTGAAAAACCCTTGAACCTCCAAAATTGTGGTTCCTCTAAAGTCAAGAATGCTTTAGGAATTTATCTACAAAATTAATATAAGCTTATCTTTTTTTTAACACGCCAGGCACACAGTGTGACTGTAAAACCGACTGGTTGTGGGTTCGATCCCCACTCGAGGAGAT
>DWAE01000026.1:0-27823 GCA_018237945.1 Heliconius sapho
TACACACATACATACAAGTTCTTATATATAGACTGATTATAGAAAATAAATAAATTAATTAATTAATTATTAAAATAAGGGTAGATATATTAGTTAGTTGATCCTCTTACATAACTTGCAAATTTTTCTAATGTTGGCATCCCATTCAATTAATTAATTAATAATACAAAATAAAAGCGTGTCAAATGTCGATTTGAGGACAACGATTTCAAATTGTATTATTTATTTTATACTTTTTATATGTTTGTAATATTTTTTGCGACACTTACTGAGTGACAAATGACAAACTGTCTGTTGTTGTAATTACACGTAATTATTTATAAGTTCTTTTTTAGAGTAGACGGTCTCTATAAGCTTTTTATGATATAAACCACATCAGACGCATCAGTAATTTAAGTAATTTTACGTATATAAGTACATAAGATAAGCCTAAAGTTAAAAAAACTAAAACATTTCCATATTTTCTTCCACTAGTAAAGATAATAAGTAGTACCATCTTATACAGAGAAACCTAATTTAAGTATCGGATTCAAAACTTGATATAACCTTTTTTCTTACTTAGCTAATAATTTTCTTAAAATGAAATCTAAAAGGACAGCGTTGAGTTTTGCAACTCAATACGCAATGTCTCGAAAAATTCGTTCGTTGCGTGGACAACGTAGAGTCTTAACACTAGGTTCCCTCTGCCTAACCTACTCTGTGCGGGATGCGACTTGAACCTATAAAAAGCCTAGATATCTCGACACACAGTATCTCAATCAATGTCTCAAATGAGGCGTCGTAAAATGGAAAATCCTATCACTAGATTATTTCATATTTCCCTGGTAAAAAATATATATATACAAACAACCGAAAGTATACGTGTTTCTATGTTTGGGGGGTAACTAACAATAAGACTAGCGCGTTCATTTAAAACTCCCTCTCTAGATCCCTAATTTATCACACACGTAAATCTGAGGTCTCTCTCTATAAATATTTATAGGTCTGTATTGAATAAATCATCGTGTTTGAAGACTTTGATTAAAGTTGAGTGAAGATGAGGAACTGTTGCTGTTGATCTGTTGGTAAATGAAATATTATGTATATGTATAGGTTTGTTTAAATTATTTTTCTTGCATTATGCAAATATTTTTTTTTTCTATTTTTTCTATTTTCTATGCATCTCCAGTTGCGCCTCGCCTTGCTGTCAGAGTGAAGAAATGAAAACATTAAATATTTCAATCCTGAGTGGGAATCAAACACCTTACCCCTGCGCCACGACGGCCTCTAACGATGTAAAGATTTTGCATTTTATTTACACATTTTATGAAATGTGTAAAAAAATACTTACTAGGTACCTATTTTATATATCTTTTTAAGCCCAACGATTCGGGCTTCTTAGAAGTTTGTACTCAATTGAACGAGATTTCGTTTTCATCGGAACGGAATCTCAAGATCAATCTCAGACTTGAGAACGATTTATAAATACAGGCCTTACATTCAGTCAGTCAAAATCAATTTGATCTGGATCCATTTCACACAATTGTGTCATCATGAATCTTGGCAGTTATACGTAGCTTAGGGGGCAATACAATAATTGGTATTATCAAGTGCGTCTAACGATGGAGCTAGAACATGAATAATGAAACTCTACTAATAAACCACTCGAGTTTAAGCTCATGTAATTTATAGCCCAGCTTTTTAGCGCTCGATATAAAGGTTTTTAGACAAGTATTTAAAAACCGCTCTCAACTCTAAAATCGATCCTGAGATGTCGTTTTAATAATCGATTCCAATGAATGTAAGCGGCGTCTCAAGATCGATCTTAAAAATGAATGTAATTTATTGACACGAGCCTTAGATTTTTACAATAATTGTAGTAGCGAAAACATGTGGAGCAACCAACAAAACATTGACACGAAATGACTTAGAAAGGTAAACTGACTAGCAAGCCTCCGGAAATACCTATTACTCAATGACTCAAGATGCCACCTGTTTAAAAGGTCAATGTATTTTAGTATTTTACATAAATCTAAAGCAAATTAATTGTGTGTATGAAAAACATATATTTTATTGAAAACTAGTTGTCGAATGTTTATAACCTATGATAAAAAATCCCCTTTTTTCCGGTTCCCATAGAAATTTAGAGAAATAATTAAAGACAGAGAGAGAAATACTGCAAAATTTTTTGCAATTTTTTTGAGTAACTTATTTTTGTAAGCAAAATCCCACTTTGCTAACAATTAAAAGTAGTTTTCAAAAAAATGTTGTTATTTTCGTCTTACTTCTATTAAATTAAATTTAATTAAAAGGAAGACTCATAAGATATCTAGGAAACGTAGTAGAAAATGACGGTTATGAGTTATGACTAACGAAACATATTAGTAAACAACTGTAACCGATATCAATTGACGTGACATAGTATACGCTGGAACAAGGTCATCTGGGAACTCCTCTTAAATCTAGATAGTGTAAGATGCTGAGCCCTATTACGTATCTTAGATTTACGGTTTTTTTAATGTCCATTATATTTTGGCAATAGGATGATTTTAGGTTTGGCTTCCACTCGACGGTGTAATGTATTCACTCCACTTCTCCGCTGTAAGCGCTTATAGCGCCTATATCTCAATTTCGGACGGAGAGCGGAGAACGCAATGTTTCAACAGGCGCGTTGAAAAGTGAAAGCGTGTTCTCCCTCGTCATATAATTATAATTATTTATTATAGTTTTGTAACAAAAATCGTGGGCAATATTCAAAAGATACAATTTCTTTCCTAATTTTTCATCCAATAAATATATGAAATGGAAATAATTAATCCAGCCAAATTACAAATGAAACCCACACCCTTCGCGGTTTAAGTCAGACTAAACTGGATAATCTGTAATATAAGACATATTTATCTAAAACAGCTAAAACAGCAACATAAGCCTTATCTCATAATAAATTGTAATAGAATAAAACAATACATGCACTTGTTATATGTACATATGTATAAACTCTTAATTCTAAGGCAATTTTCCGGTATATTTTTCCCAATAGTGGGGGTAGCATATAATCCGGGGGCAAGGGGTGGGCCGGGGTGAATACTGTTAAACTAATTATAGTGGGGGCATTACGTAGGTTTTTTTTTTCATCTATCTAGCTCTTTTCAGTGGAAGGAAATGTGTTTAGTTTGGTAGATTTGGTCCTTGAGGGTACAACGTTGTCTGTGTTTGGTGATTCTTGTTTTAGTTTGGTTTTTTAAGAAATATGTATAATTTTAATAATTTTCTTTAAAATGTGATAGAAGGATGTACCAATGTAAAACTATTCTATTCTTAATTTGAGAACAGAATGTTTTAGCACTCAAGCTTACAAAAGGATCAGCCTGCCGAAGGATTTGATATCTAAAATATCGTGTAAGAGGAACACTGTCGGCAAAAGCTATAATGCAAAAAAAAATATCGTTGTCTTTTGCGCTTTTTTATCAATGCGCTTTTTTATCAATGCAGAGATCGAAGTGATCCAGTTTACGTAATGCCTCCTAAATATTTGACCTTTTTTTCATTTGAAAAGCTTATCAATTACATATATTTTCTATCCACGTGAAGCTATCACGCTGTATCCTGCATGGAGTGTTGCTGTGGGGTGGGCAATGGCAACCTGGTGGTAGAAAACCCCTTCAACAAACACCAAAAATTGTCTAAATCTCGAGATATGGTGGAATTCCTCCAGATCGAGAAATCAATAATATTTCATGAATGGGAACCGAGTTAGACACTGCCGCTGGGTCAAGATCCCGCCTATTCTATAATATATTTTAGTATCCCTAATTTAGTAACATAGAAAACATATTTTAAGAGGCATTATTTTTTCTTATGTCTATTTTTTTAAGGTACGAAACAAAAAAAGAAGAGAATGTAGCCACTAAGTCCTCGTTGCGTACGGTATCAGCCTCAGCTGAATAAGATAGATGCTAGATACCTAACACTAACAAGAGATCTTAATAATAGTAATCTAGCACTAGATGATGATTATTCGTCAAAAAACGTTTATTTTCGTAGTCCGACCAAGCCCAATTTCCTCCCATAATAAATAGAATTGTATTTTTATTGCTTTATTCATACGGGGCTAATATCCGAACTAGGCTGTTTACTTGCCATTATCACTTTTATGGCCGCCTACTTTTTTGAAATTATCTTTATTTAAATTTTATAGACTGGGAGGGGCGATAAACGTTAATTACTATTACACTCACCAATGTATACATAGATATATGAATCTGGCAAGACAAAACGCAACGTTCATTTCCGCCACACAACAATCGTAATCTCTCGAAAGAAAGATAACGAAGTGTCTTAACACTAAGTTCCCTCGGTCTTCTATGCTATGATGGAAGAAACGTAAAGAAATTTTTTTTATATATTTATATAGTTTAGACACTAATCTTATTTGTTTCATATGGATATTGGACGTGTTTCCCCGGTGTGATAAGACATAGCGCCTCGTAAACTTTTTGGGTTTCACCACACAATATAATTATTCGAATTAGCTAGAAAATTTTAATAGAACAAAACAAAGCAGCGATTTGCCAAAATTATGTAAAGAATATGCTAACTTGAATTTATTAAACCTATAAAAAAATATTTATACCTTATTCTACCATTTTACCGTTACTGAGTGACTGGCAGATAACGCACAGAGGACACTACAGGAGTACTAAGAGAGGGTTTTTTCTAACTTTTTACGGAAACTAAATAAAATTGTATCATATTGCTGTCTATACCAGGAAGATATACATGAGAAAATTTGTAGTTGGGGTCATTTATGCGCGTCATTTATTGTGCGTTTGTGGACGCTAATCCCAGAAACAGTTTTACTGATTCCAATTCAAGCTGAATTGGAATCCCTACTGTATTTTGACAAAATTACCTTAAAATTAAGTATTTGTTTTATTTAAATAAATCGATCGAAATCGATTCAGATAACTAGTTATATGAATTTAAAGTATGTATTTTGTTCGACAAAATTGTAATAAAATAATTGTTTTCCACGCCAGTGTTTTTGGGTTTTCTTTTCCTTTCGCCTTTTTCTAATACAATTTTACTGATACCCTGTGACTGACGCACGGGCAGAACCACTGGACTTGGAAAGGTTAAATGTTAAATAGGAGATATGTTATCATGTGCAGGGAAAGATTAAGACAGGACTTCCCGAAATTCCTGCGAGAACGAGGAAACGAGATTTACCATTTTACGTCTTAAATTCCACGCAATAAAATTGCTGACGACAACTTTTATTAATATATATCTACAGTAAAAGTTTTAAATTAATAATTAAGTAAACATATGTTATTTAATTAATTAATTAATCACAACTTTGTCCAACTGACGTCCATTTAGACGGTAAATAAAAAAAATAACAACAGATAACAAAACCATAATACAAGACGTCAGCACGATACTCATTATTATTATGTATGTTAGACGACTAGCGTTGGGTGAATCACAGTGACTCACGCGTCGTATTTAAGGCGCTACGATGGGAACCTCTACACTGTCGTCCGCTGAACACGATCGAAACAACATGGTCTTCGTAAAAGCTGTTATAATACTGTCAATACTCGCCGTTATATCGGCCAATCCACTGTGTTCCAACGGTGACGAGAAAACTAAACGAGATGTGGAGGATTTACGTGAATTCCTAGCAAATTTACCAAGCAAAATGGAAAATGAGTCCAAATTTCCTGTAATACCTGGAGAGCTGTCACCTCTAGTGCCGTGCCAAACTCAGAGCAGGAAGAAAAGACATAATGGGTTTTTGGTTTCGTGGCGAAGAAATAAGTGCCCTTTTGGATATTATAGGTTAGCTTTTAGATGTCTCAAAATGGCATAGTGATTGTTTATTAGTTTATAGTTTAAGTTTAAGTTAAATGTGTGTTCAAACGCCATGAGAAGCTTTAATAGTATAATAAATAAATTATTAATTAAATCGTACATTTTAATGTTTTAATAACATTCTTCTTCGATCTATGGTCCTATGTTTATTGTAAGTGTATATATTTATTAGAAACGCAAAAGTTTTTGGTCGTGAGCTTTTGTCTTAGTAACAGTTTAACCCATGGTTAAATATTATGTACCTTCCTAGATATAATTTGAAATTTAAAAAATATTAGGAAATTCAAGATACATACAGTATAAGCACTGTCTGAAACTGAAATTCTTTTTAATTAACGCTAAAAGCTATAAATAAATGATTTATTAATTTAATGTAAGTTAAATAAATGAATTAACCGTAAATAAATTTTTTTTTGCATATTATAAACCATTATTTTAAGCTTTTTTTTTCAATGCCATTTCAAGATTGCATAATGTTTTATTTTTCTTTCATCAATACTATATGTTAGTTACAAAGTGTAACCAATATAAAAGCCTTAAAATCCAAATAAGTTTCAGGAATTCGCCTGAAAATGGGGAAGCCAGTTGCTTAATAAGAAATTGAGTGTCTTAACACTAGATTCCCTCTGCCTAACCTGCTGTGTGCGGGATACAGCGTGAAGCTGTATATATATATATCTCTGTTGGCTCTACTGTTTACAATTTTTTTTATGTATATAAAGCCACAACCCGTCGTACCCACAAGTTTATTCAAAATATTATTGAACGCACCTTAACTCAAGAATATGCAAATGGGGCGCTTGTTTTATGAGGTAACAAACATAAAAAAAACAGTCAAATTGAGAACCTCCTCCTTTTACAGAAGTCGGTTAAAGAGATAGAATATTACACAGAGCGTGTTCATAGACGTTAAGGTACCTAAATCTATTTAATAGTCATAACATAAAAATAGTTTAGAGACCATCAGAGTTGTATGTGATAGAAAGAAGCCACGACTGTGGGCTCGATTCCCATACAAAGGAATGGATTATTCACAATTTTTCGCCCTAGTAACAACACGAGGCGCCGTGTTAAGTTCTGTCGCTCAATATCTCAAAAATTGAAGGACAAAAGTTGAGAGTCTCTGCTTCTATCACAGTTATAAGGATATAATTAAATTTAATAATAAAAAGAAAATAAAATATTAAAAAAACCATTTTCAAGTATAATAGGTATTTTCGGTAAAAAATAATTTTTATTAAATGTACAAAAACTTTATCGTCATAGAGGTGCGGATTCAAATCGTATAAAAAAACGTATTAAAAAGAACCCTTTCGTTTCGTTTTTTTTTAGAATAAAGTGTAATAAACAAGATATAAAATCATATTATTGGAATTGGACTAACCCATCGCTGATTCGTCATTGCATCATTAATTTAAATACGAGTACACTTGTAGTCGTACGTAACATCATATCAGTGGCGGGTAACTAATTATTATTTATTAAAATACCGCGTAATAAACGTTTAATAAATTATACAAGTAATTAATAATATTATGACACACTTAATGATAATCAGCTTCACGCTGTATCCCGCACACAGCAGGGTAGGCGGAGGGAACCTAGTGTGAACCGAGTTCTAGAGGCATTGCCTGGTGAGTGGC
The DNA here is from genome assembly GCA_018237945.1 of Heliconius sapho. NCBI lineage: Eukaryota > Metazoa > Arthropoda > Insecta > Lepidoptera > Nymphalidae > Heliconius > Heliconius sapho. The sequence continues at coordinate 7,500 of DWAE01000026.1, forward strand.
GGAACTCAACGCCGCGCTTTGCCTCGACCCCAGAGCGAAGAAATGATAATATAAATGTAAGTAAATATTTCATTTCCTCGAGTCGAGATCGAACCCACAACCAGTCAATTTTGCAGTCACACTTTGTGCCCCTGTGCCACTACTGGCCTTATTATTTATAATATATTAATAATTTGCATGAATGGTTACAAGTTCGAATCTTTTGGGAGGGATATTTGGATTATTAAATAGTTTTACCAGAGACACTTGTACAAATATAAAATGTAATTTGGATTAAAATTGTGATTCAAGAATAACAGTACCACGTATACCACGTACCAATACCACGTATTTAATATTTTAAATAAAAAAATATATTTTCAAATATATAAAAAGTAAGTATATAAATAAAATGGTTACTATTTTTCATAAACAGAGGAAACCTATTATTAAGACAGTCGATTTCGAGACACTGCGTGGTCAGGGGGAACTCAATACCGCGCTTTGTCTTGTTACCAGAGTGACAAAATCAAAATATTTTATATAGAAGATAAAATAAATTTAACTTTTTTTTTACAAGTAAAAAAATATTTAAAAAAACCACATTAATTGTAACATTACGCAATCAACTCCATCCAGATGTTCTTCTAATGGGATGGGATATTGTCCTTATGATTGACGTAAGCCGCCGGTATGCGCTTGCGCAAACGATAATATAACCATACCGAAATTTCCTTATGCAATATAACTAAACATCGGTATACAAATTGATGATATAATATTTATTTATATTAATAAGTAGATGTTTACATAGATTTATATTAAAAAACTATTCAAATAAAAAATAACTAAAAGGCCAGTCGTGGCGCAGGGGTATAGGCACGACTTCATTTTCTCACTGTGGTCATGAGGCAGAGTGCGATGTTAAATTCGGAGGAAAATGAGGAACGGAAGTGTCTTAATGGGAACAGAGTATCTTAACATTAGATTCCCAGGTTCCCTCTGACTACTCTCTGCTAAGTGTAATAAGACCCTACTGTCACATTAGGATATGTTCGCGTTTTTTTCGCGTACATAGGTGTACCTATGTACGCGATATAACTATGGATTCGATCTTTGAGAAGAGTGCGTGGCGTAAGGTTACGCCGCAGTGTGTTTAAAATAAGCAACCTCTGTCTACACCAAGCGGCACAGAATGCGTGAAACGAAGCCTATTTTTTTTCTTCAAATTTTATATAATAATGACCACCCCAACCCAACTATGAACAATAGACAAAACAGTTAAATTATATGATTTTATGCCGATTCCCGTGTATAATAAGATAGGCAGAGGGAACCTAGTGTTACAACACTTTGTTCCCCATTGCGTGTTCTGTTGACGAATATAGCGCTACGCATATAAAAAGTAAATAAGTTTTACAATGTTATTCCTCTTAGGATACTAAACAAATTAAAATGTATACAGACTAAGATCTAAATCTTGAATGTGTTATCTAGAGGTGCGAGTTCAAATCAATATTTTCCGCTTTATAACTGGTTATGGGATAGAACCTAATACGGCAAAAGTCATTAAACAATTTATTTGTTTTTGTTTATACAAATATGCATATAATATATTATGTGTGGGCTACTCCCACTGATTCTAATTAATTTATTTCATAATTTATTTATACAAAATATAATTTCACATATTTATTTATTTATTCAAAATCAATTATATCATATAAATGTCACAAAATTATTAAACAAAAAAAAATATTTTTAATTTAATTTAAACTTAATATAAAACACACGACTCACATTTCACCGACGTCGGTTAAAATAATTATAATCTGGGAATTGACTGCAATTGCTACCTGAGACGTGTAACGTCATTTTGGGTCGTCCACAGCTGATCGCGAGATACGTATCGCCACATATCGCAATCACCCAACTTGTTATACTATCGGCCACTACGTCACGTACCTACTTTTTAGTGATCGTTCTTGTAGTTTTGTTTCCGAAACCACTCCTGCTGTATTCTTTATAAAATGTGCGTGGAATATTTTTCTTTTGTGTTTCTTCGTATATATAGGTGTTCATTTTTATGTGTTTTAAATATTTTGTGTTGTAAAAGACTTGATTATTGTTACTAATCGTCTACAAACTTTTATTATCACCACACACCTATCAAATATGCTACATTATTGTAATATATAAACCGATTTTACTATGACTACCTTCTCTATCCTAAGGGGGGGAGAAGGGGAAAAAGATTTCAGAGTTAAACACTGTGACCGTGATCATCTTAAGCCACACTCACGACACAGTGTCTCCTTGGGTTACGCCGATTGCCTTTTAATAACTTGGGTTTTGCACTGGGAGTCTACTATGAGTTACGACTACCTTATTGTATCTCATACACCTTATATAGAACAAGTATACACAGGTATATTATGACGCTCCGTCCCCATGAAGCCCCTCTCGCTGTGCACTTTCCGCTGAATACTTAAGATATTGCGTGTTGAGTTGCGGAACTCAACGCCGCGCTTTGCCTCGTCACCAGAACGAGGAAATCGATATATTAAATATTTCATTCCCCGTATGGGACGTCGCACGGTTGTACCCCTGAGCTACGACGGCCTCGGTAAAAAGTATACATTGTATAAATTTTATACAATGTGTACTTTTCATTACCCGCATAGACAAAAACATTACAAAATATCGTCAATAACAAATTCCAAATTCTAAAGTATAAAAATAGCAATTTATACTTTATGTCGTTGGAAAAAACCGAATGGCTTTTGTGTATTCTCAATTCAATTTCACGGTTTCCTCAAATAAATTAAGTAATTTGTCACTTACTAATATAATGACTGTACATTAAAGCTATGTAAAAAATATTTCGGTATACAGGTTCAAATACCGTTAAGTTATTAATTAATTAAAAAAATACAAAAGGCCGTGGCGGAAGGGCACAGAGTGTGACTGTAAAATCGTCTGGGTTCGATCCCCACTCGAGGAAATGAAATATTTATTAACCTTTAAATTTTATTATTTCGTCGCTCTGGTATCGAGGCAAAGCGCGGCGTTGAGCTCCGCCACACAACACGCAATGCCTCCAGAACTCGGCAGAATGTGGGGAACGGAGTGTCTTAACACTAGGTTCCCTCTGCCTATCCTGCTATGTGCGGGATACAGCGTGAAGCTGTAATTGTTTTAACCTTATGATAAGAAAATTTTTCCCATTGATATAAGTACATATTAGTTCGAGACTTCGCACTTTGAAGTGCATAATCTGATTTTGTCTATTAAAATCAAAAAACTGCAAACTGAACCAAAGATATTATCATTCACCGGATGGGAATCGAACCTACAGCCACCGCGTCTACAGCTAGACACTGACACTGCAACACAAGAAGTCTCATATTTCGTAATAATAACACATTTAAAGCTATCTATCTATCTTATTTTCCTTATTGTTTATACTTAGGGAAATTCTTGGGTCTTTTAGAGCATGTTTAAATGTTATCTAGTAAAATTAAGATTTCATTGCCACATATTGAATGTCACGTTTGAATGTGCGCATGCGCAAGTTTTTGGTAGAATTAAATATATTCGTACTTATATTTTTGTTTGTAGATATACCTACTAGCTTTTACACCGCGCTTTTTTGAGTTCCGCTTTAGGAATTCGGCGGAAAGTGGGAAACGGAGTGATTTAACACTAGTTCTCTCCCCTGCCGTGTGCGGGATACAGCGTGTAGGCGATTGGCGTTTATAAACTTTTATATTAGTAAGATTTTTATAGAAATTTTTAAATATAACTTTTAATTTTAACGTTCTTTAAATTTTAGATTTTTACAAAAATTATTAGTTCTTTAAATAGTGTAAACATTTATATACGAACATATGAAGATATATATGTACTTATATACGCACGTCCTGTCGAAATTTCTAAGAACTCAAGAAACAGACCTATTAAATTTAACTTAACTTGACTCTAGTTAAATAGCGTGGCTGTTATTTAAATATTATTTGTATTTATTTGTCTATTTTTAAGGTTCACACTGTACCATATACATAGCAGGGTAGGTAGAGATAATTTGCAAAGTTTAAGGACATTTTGTTCACATTAAGGTAATTCCCTTTCCCATTTTTCGCCAAATTCTGGAGGCATGGGTTGTCGAGTGGCGGAACTCAACGCCGCGCTTTGCATTTTTACCAGAGCGAAGAAATAAAAAAAAATCTACATTTCATTCCTCCCAGTGGAAATGTCCAGAGGAATTGCGGTCTTCAATTTCAAATTACACCACGGTTCTGCCTAATCTTAATAGTTGCGGAACCTAACTTCGGTTTTGTTTTCAATATATCATTTAATATACATTTTTTTATCATTAGCTAATTCATTCGCGTGTAAGTTTAAATATAATTAAAACCGCCTTTAAAAAAACATTTACAAGGTCAGAGACATTTAAAGCAGACTTATTTATGAAGTGCTTAATTTATTAATTATATTACAAAAAATATGAATAACTATATTATAATTGAGGCTGTCGCGATGCAGGGGCAGGTGCGCGTAAACACGACAGTTGTGGGTTCGATTTCCACTCTAGAAATGAAACATTTTATATTTCATATTCGCGCTCGGGTAACAAGGCAAAGGCGCCGAGCACGGCATTGAATTGTGTCACTCACCGAATTGTTGTGGAACTACTTAAAAATTTGGTGGAAAATGGAAAACGGAGTGTCCTAACACAAAGTTAACAAGTTCTCTGCCTGTCCTGCTGTGCGGGACACAGTGTGAAGCTAAAAATAAATCATTTTGTATAAAACTGTTGAAAAAGAAAAAATATAATTAAATATGTTGTTGTTATTGTAAATAATGAAATTGTCTGTACCTAATATTTATATCATACTTCACAACTTATACTTCCTCTTTAAGGTTTGAATCCACAACCATGAGAAACCTCGACTGCGTACATACGTGACACAAACACACATTAATAATATAATTTACATATACATATTTAAATCCTTTACTATATATGGCAAGTAGACATTTTTTTCAAGACGAGTATTCAATAGTCCATTCATGATTACGCATTTTTACCTCGAACGATAGTGTGAGTAACCGTTCTTATTCGTAACATCCTTACAATTCATTATTTGGCAGTGGGAGAGTCCATACGTCAATATATTTTTTTTCGTCTTTATTATTTTTTTTCCTTACTATATTTTTGTCTCTATGCTTTTATTTTCCTTAATCTTCTATTATTTCTCTTGTATTAACAAGTTTTGTGACAGAAAAAAAAGCGAAAATAAATATACCTTGAAGTAATTAAAATATTCTTTTCTTCTTTTTCTTTATGTTTGTACTTGCATATAACTAGGTAGGGCTTCCAATCTCGGTTTACTGACATTCCATATTGCGGGATTCCGCATCATTTTCCGGTGCGGGATCCGCGGGATTTGCGGGAAGAAGAATACATAAGACTTCTCGCGATAATCAACAATGAAGAGTTTTCGAAATCCGATTTCGATTTGACATTATAAAAGGAGTCGGTATTGTAATTTGTTCTATATCTAATTATTAAAATATAAATCCCGGTTCCACAATAGCTGGATGGAATTCTAGCTGTGGGATTGGAAACCATACATACCTAATACCTATATGCTGTTTTGAAATCACAGTAATCGCGTCCAATCAAACTGCGCCAAGTGCGCCTTAAAAAATTAGTTAATTGGTACCCACGATTAATTAATTGGTATATTATTCATGATGTGCTAACATAATTATGTATTCGATAATTTAAAATATTTTGTCACTATGTTAGTAATATAATCGACTAACATCATTCTTTAAACAATGTTTCCTTATCGAGACGAAATAAAACATATATAAGCACACCGAAATACCTTCGTTTTGATGGTCCAATCAATTGTTAACAAAAAAAAACGACTTCAAACAACGAACTAAAAAGTAAAAAATAATTTTACATAAAGCAAGAAGCTAATGAATGCTACAACAACCTTACTACAATATCGAATTACTAAAGCCTGTTTGTTTTACTTGGCACCGACTTCAAAATTATCAAATCTTTTTTTTATTATTTTTGTTCACACTCTTCTACCACCACCAATCTACCACCAATTACAACAATGTTTTTCCTTGTAACTATTACAGCATAATTATAATAATTATTAATTATATATTTTACCAAAAAAAAACAAACTTGGTTAGATTCAACCGGATACGCTATTCGCATTCGCTAATAACATGAGAGACAACGTACGTAACATTTAAATTAAAAAATCAATTTTAACCATTTATTGTTTTATGCGTTTATTGTCGTTATGGAATTTAAAACTGTATAATTGTAAGTAATATAGAGATAAATAATAAAAATTACAGATTGTAATGAATTTAATTCATATTTATAGCTTTTGAAGGATAGGTTTGGTTAAGAATGTCTTCTCTTTAGAAACAATACCACGCCTATATAAACTATATACTCTTCAAAATTCACTAACCTGCCGACCACATATCACAAAATGTTTTTTTCAGTACCACATAATATAATAAATAGCATGGCAAAGAGTACCTAAGGTTAAAGCACTCTGTTCCCAGTTCCCCCCAAGGCCCCGAATTCGAGATAGCTGATGTTTTTAGATTGGCGGAGTTCAACGCCGCACTCCTCCAAGTGGGAGTAGAATTTAAAACCATCACTTTAACAGTCACATTGGCCACGAATATCTTTAAAATAAATATTATTGACATTAAGTTTTTTCCACGAGACGCACGATATCAAAAAAATATATTCATGTTAACCTACTTTTGATATGAACCATGTAGGGGCTAGATGGAGCCAGTGTTGCCATGACAACAGTACAATATGTCATACAAAAGTAATTTTATTGAATTCCTTAAAAAATATTTATACATACATCTCCATGTTATTTTCCACATCGTGGAGTATTCAGGGGGAACCTAATATTAAGACACTCCGTTCCCTCAACTTTCACAGAATTCTCGAGAAATGTCTCGAGACCTGCAATGGCAGGTTGATTGGCGGAGCTCAACGCCGCGTTTTGTCTAATGAACTCAGGACCATTGCGATGATCAGGCTCTGTCTTATTGCGCCACAATGGCCTTTGTCTCTATGATGAGAAAAACGTTTTTTTTTGTAAAGGAATATAGTCCACAACGGCTATTTTAGTTTTAATGTTATATCACAGATTTCGGTTGAAATATTCGGTAACTAACTTAAGCCTTCAACCTCTGTCTGTAAAATCAGTATTTAAGAGTATGAAATGTTATTGAAAAAATTAAGTTATTAAAAAGAGAGGTATCGTTTCTATGCTCATCAGTTGGCGCGGCAAGCGCGTGCGGGCCGGAAGTAGGTGTAGACGTGGAAACCCACGCCTCTTGGAAACCACTACCAAGAGACGCGGTTTCCAGAAGTTCAAATCTTCATACGTTTTCAAAAAAATTTAATAACACAAAAAAACTCTTAAAGAATCAAATTTCATTAAGTAATTTTATTCTAATATTAAATTCACTAATTAAAAGTACTATGTCTACTAATAGTAATTTAATATTTTGAAGATCGCATGCTATAACATAATACGAGTTTACCTTCAATGAACCCAACGCCGCGCTTCGGCTCGTTAGCAGAGCGACAATATGAAAATATTAAAGATTTTATTTCCTCAAGTGGGTATCGAACCCTCAAGCTATCGCGTTAACAGTCGCACTTTTACCCAACCTGAACTAGTCCTAAGAATGCCGCACAATATTGACATTTATATTTGGTATAAGCACTCAAATGACGTCGCAATTCTGTGATCAATGACGCGCGAAATGGTTATAAATTTTATAAAAACCGGTATTTTAAAAATTTAAGGTTATAAGCTAAGTTATTTTTCAGTTTCACGCTGTATCACGCATGTACCAGTATAGGCAGCAGCAGCACCATGGAGCGCAGTGTTAAGACACTCTGCTCTATAACTCTGAAGGTTTTGCGCGTTAAGAGTTAAGGATTTTTATTTTTAAGTATAGGCTATTGTGGCGCAGCGACACAGAGTTTGACTATGAGCGCGGCGGTCGGGGGTTAGGTGGTTTTCTCAATAAGTTTCCTGCTGTATCCTTTCCGGCTGTATGCAGGTTACACTAAAATTGTATAAAAATCGGCTAAGTGCGAGTCGGTCTCACCCACTGAGGGCTCCTATTGATTTACACAATTATGAAATCGTTACCGATTTCATAACTGTGTAAATCAATAGGAAAACGACTTATAAAAGTAAACAAACTAAAGTTTGCAGGTGTTTGCACTCATTTTGTATGAAATAAAATACAAATATAATATTTGTATTTATGTTTGCCATATTTGTAAGCCCATTTCATAAATTCGTCTCTATAGAGTACTTCAAAATTATGCAAGAACGATAAACGCATAAGCATTTAATTATGCATCGTTTTTGCATCTTCCGTATCTTTTGATTGTGCTGTGTTGATGACTTTTAGATGCTTGATTTTTTTTTCTATGATCAACAGGATTGTACATTTGAATATTCTATATTAAATTCAGCGAGATGCTTCCACGCAATCTATCTATATCGAGATAAATTATCTTAACAAACGGACAACAAAGTGATCCGTTATATGTATTCCGTTTTGTTTTGAGGTACGAAACTCTAGAAAGTATACTTAATTTGGCAACTTGTATAAATGAAAGTTATAAAGGGACTTGTTAAAGCTTTTTAAGGGAACTACATCTACGAAGTCGCTTAAGTCTAGTTCTACGTCATAATTACATTAAAAATAAATATAAACAAATGTTTTTTACCAATAAATGTCACATGTTGTCTTGTTACCAGAGCAAATTAATGAAAATTATTAATTCCACCGATTGGAAACCCTCTCGATTAAGAATTATAGAGTTTTAGTTGAACGTTAACCTCAGGACCTATTAGTTTTAAATGAATTTTTTTTTGTATTGGATAGTCCATCTACCAATAAAGATAATATGCTATATTAAGTGCATAAATCGATTATAAATCGTTTCGGTGCAGCCCACAAATTATCATATATATTCATAGTTATTTGCATTTGACCGCAACAGCAAAGCCGCAGACAAAAGCTGCAGTACAAAATTTTTATTTTCGCTTAAAAGTTTAGATATCACTTAAAATGGACAACCATACTTGAATGGGACTTATTTAAACATATAGTTTACTTACTAGATTAACGCCTTTCTATTCCTTTTTTAAAGCAAATGACACGATTTGAAAACTATAATTATTAAAAAAACAAACAGATAACGTCGTGGACTCTAAGTAGTAGCTACAAAAAATTATATAATTTCAACATATAAAACTTTAAACCAAATATAATAAAATAAAAATGCGATTGTTATTTAAAACTATACATATATGTATATGGTAGAGCCAAGAGTAAAGTCCCTACGGTACACTACGTAGAGATAAATGTGGGTACAAATCTTATATTGATAAAGAAGCTTACTTTCCGCCGAGTTCTCGAGGCAGTGCGTATTGAGTGGAGACGTTTCTCCAACATCTTACTTCTCCTCGTTACCGAGGAGAAGTAATAAAAATATTAAATATTTCATTTCAATCAAACCCAAATACAATATATGTACATACATTCAGGAAGAGAGCGAAGTGATTCGTTATATGAATCTAGCGTTATATGAAGAACTAGCTTTTACGCGCAACTTTGCACGCGTGGTCAAAATTAAATAACTAAAATTTATATATATGTTACATACATTTTGAGTGCCCAAGGTACTTGTACCCCACTGTACTCGAGCGCAGCATGATGATATCGTAACGACTCAGATTTCCTAGACAAATGAACTACAATACAAGATATTGTTGCAATTTGAATCTTTAGTTCCTGAGATTAGCCAAATAAACTCTTCAGCTTTATAATATTAGTGTAGTAATACAGATAAAGAAAGAATACAGAAGATGGACGACCAAAACTTAGTAGCTTCATACAAAGTTTATGGAATAAACACAATATTTTATAAGTCTATCCGGAGACTGGCGGTCAGCTAAGTTATAGCCCCACGTCACCGCCTCGGTCGCACCCCCAAATAAATGAAATTTAACAGAATGAGGGAAAAAAATCAATACCACTATCGGCCACTATCGGCCTCTAATTTACGATACGATAAAAATAATAGCGGACACAAGCAGTTCACATTCGGCGGCATCGAAATATTATATTGGCAATTAAAAAATGTTTGTTCGTTCAGTCGCATGTATCACGTGACCGCTTTGAATTGATGACCTTTTCTTATCTATTTATAAAGAAGTCTTTACAGGAACACTATTTTAAGATCTGTGATCACAGCTTTTTTAATCTGTTTCATTTGTTGTTTTATTACTTCACCAAGTAACTTAAGTAGCCTTGAACTTCAAAAACTGGAACTAAATCCCTTTTGCTGTTAAGGAGGTACACATGGAATGATAAACTAATAAAAAATATTATATTGTATACAATATAGGTCTATATGATTAAAATTATACTTACGGGTAGAGTAAACGTCAAATATTTTGAAAGTTTAGCATCCTAGTGTAGGTCGACGAACCCGGCGAGCACACCGACAGACACACAGTCGGCCATCTTTACTCAAACGTCAAATTTGAATTTTTTTATATCCCAACTGTCAAACTCCGCAACCCGACAAATGAAAGTTGTATAATGTAATTACGCCTATCTATAAACACTTTTGTATAAAACGGTATAAAAATATTAAAATTATGAACGATGGAAAACTTGTAAAGGAACGAAATATAAATATATATTAATAATAAAAACGTTCAAGCCGCTCAGAGTGCGAGCGCCTACTGACTTAAAATTTTTGGGTATAAAAACATGCTACAATAGCCTCCTGGAGGATTGCGCCCTCTTGATACTTTCACTAGGAACACTTTCACTCGCAAAAAAAAATATTACATAGCACAAAATACATAAACATACATTTTACTCTTAAAATACACTACTATTTTTAGATAAATTTCAATTGATTCTAAAAAAATATATAGGAATATTTTATTTTAATAAGGACTTGCAGATTTGCCTTAAACAAATGCTTAAAATATTTACAAAACAGTGATACTAATTAAAAATCTAGAACAAAAACCTTCTAAGCAACTTACAAATAAAACCAACGATATACGTACATATATTACAAAAACTCTGCTAAGCATATTTTTTTATTTATGACAGGTTTATTATAACTCGTTCTATACCAAATATTATTTAAATATAAAGATATGACGTCATCTGCATAACTAACTAAAACCATCACAAACTATATTTTTTCTGTTCGCCGAGGTACATAGAAAATCGTACTAAATTTTAATTAAATGTGTAGAAAATGAACTAATTAAATACATAATTATAGCATCGAAAATTTAATAATAAAATTGTGGAGCCTATATCATGTTATTTTATATATTTGAAATGTCACAGAGATTCATTGAAATGTAACATGTTAAATTGTATATATGAATATTTCTGTCTATAACTTAAATCTTCACTAACATAAAATTGTTTTTTTAAGTGTAATAACACATGTTAAAAATATTTTAAATCATTGTCTTTTTATTGAAAATAAAATTTCAATATTAGTCTTCTAAAGAAAAAAATATTGTAACTGCTACCCGTATAGGCTAGACGGTTTGTTGAGTATAAATAGTGAAAATCACTACTTATACTTAAGACCACACGACATAACTTTTCTTTTTCGCAGAATAGAAGAAGAATTGGGTTTCAACTTTTTGCCTGAATTCGAGACACTATCTTCAATAGCGGAACTCAAGAGAATAATATACCTACTCAAGAGAATAATACATATATTTTTTATAAGTGAAAGTATTTGTAAGTATTAAGTACGGCACTGAGAGCGACCCAACACGCAATTTCTCGAAAATTCAGCGGTGTGTGGGCAATGGAGTATCTTAACACTAGGTAAACTTACCTGTATTGCTATATGTGGGATATGGCGTGAAACTAAAAAAGTGAAAGTATTTGTAAGTATCAAGAGTCCGCCAGCCGGGTATCGCACGCGTGTGTGCGTGGGGAGTCATGGTGGCTGTGGGGTGGAGGGTGAAATTTTTCGTTTTTCACCCACTTTTCCGTCCCTCTCTAGTTTTTCCTCTCCCTCATTTTTTCTTCGGCTTTCTTCCTAGTGCCCCACCACATGTGTGCTAAGTATAGGCTGTAGACAAGATTTAGATCAATACGAGTTTCCGGTTTGGTAATTTTTTTTATTTATTTATCTATGTGCTATACAAAAGGTTCATGTGAAACAGTGTAAAACTTCATGCGCTATATAAAAATTTCATGTAACTTATATAGATAAAGTATTTGTATTGTAACTTATATAGATAAAGTATTTTATATAGATAAAGTATTTAACTTTATGTATATTCGCTTAAATAGCTTGATTTGTCTTCATATATTTGGGTTATTGTTATGAAGTTAATATATGTTTAGAATATATGTGACACTTATGAACTCGAATCTCGATTATAGTTTTGTTATCTAATTCTCTGTCATTAAATATAATCTTAACTTTCACTTACCTGCATAATTTTATTGTAAAGCCTTAAAAATAATAATAGTTGTCGCCTAATTTACAAAATAGTATTAAAAACATACGTACTTACAAAAACATTGTAAAAACATGTGTATATTACAGTTTCTTTAAATATTACGAACTTTTTTTATCTCAAAACATTATAAATTATAAATAATCAATTTAGTCGATATTTCTTTTCAAATAGCCTTTTATAATATATGAAAAATAAAAGCAAACTACATAATTTATATTAAAAAAAAAATGACATCTTCATCTCAAACTTTAGTAAGTTCTACGCGACGCGTGCGGGCGCCCCTCCTCCAGCGCCTTACCGCTATACAGCGTGCTTCGGGTATAAGTTAATTGTGTTTTATTATATCAACAAAATATATATGATTTTTACAAGAAATATAACAACTTATTGATTATACAGTTCCTAGTTGTGTTTAGGAGATATTATTATATTTTATTTGTATGTATGTGTGGTTAATTCAAGAGACTAGTTACTTTAATTTTTTTTTTTCTTTCCTTGTATAATGTTTTAGTGTTTTTCTAATATGTATTTTGAATGGCTTATATTGTTAAATTATTTATATAAAATTACTTTATATACATACATAATCTATACGTAAATAAACACTACGAGATCTAATTAAATACAGAATTTAAAACTAAGAAATAATTAAAAAAGTGTGCTTTTTATTTGTATTTTTTACTTAAGCGTTACATTCTTTGTACATGAAAATGATTACATCTAAAATTAACTTATATCAAATAGTAAATATGAGAGAAAAAAAATTTAATTTAATCATTAAGCAAACCATTCCAAGGCCACAAATCACACGGCACCCTGTATCCTCAAGCAGAACTAGGAAACGCGGGGGTAAGTACACACCCCCACCCCTAGGGGAGTACATCGCAAATACGCGAAAGCAATAGGACTTTTAAAAATTCTCCAGAAATATGATTTATATGTTGACGGCAAGAACGCCTCCTTTTCTCTTGCTCAAGGACGGGCCTGATTCGATTTTTAAAGCGCCTTTTCATTTTGTACTGAAAAAAAGTTCATTGTTTTTTTTATTGTAATTTATTCGTTTATGTTTTTTAAAACGGCCTGTATAATTTTATAATTATTTATAACTAACTATATGAAGGCGAAATTGTTATAAATGTTTAATACAAAATATGTAAAAAATGGCCATATTTGAAATTATTGTACATTCATTATTACAATAAATAATATAGTTACATATAATCCATTCCTTAACTTTAAATGTGAAGATAAAATTAAAATAAATATGTCAACTGCAAGAGAGAATAATAAAAAGTCACAATAATAACATGTCAATGTTATTTGGTGTCAAAACAATGAAATTCAATAATCGTTCTAAGTTCGCATATAACAGAGTAGACAGTAGGACCAGGCACCTCCAAATTTTCAAGGCATTGTGTGTTGAATGGCGTAACTTAACGATACGACTTATCTTGTTACCAGAGCGAGGAAATCCATTAATTTTCCCGGATGGGAATCGAACCTACTACCGTCGTGTTTCCTGTTAGACGTCCTCACTTTTATACTTCAACTACATATGTGGCAACTCTTATTTATCTTATCGTAGATGAGTATAAAAGCTAGAGGTACCTACCTCAAGTCACATAATTAGCCGTTGCAACTTGTTTCCCAGTATCATTACTTTGTTATAGTTTTAATTTATATTTTTTTTATATATATAAATATTTTTTATATTTATAACTTTAGAATGTTTGCCGCAGAGAGAACTAATACAAGCGGAACTGAACGTCAGGCTTTGACTAACTGGAAAGGGAAAATGAAAATCATTTAGATATAATCACCCCCTGAAGTGAGATTCGAACTCAAAAACGTCACATTTACGATAAGTTACTCCCCACTGCACAACTACCATGAGGCTGAACACTAAAACAACGTGATTTTTTTTCTAACATAGTCTATAGCCTCTATCGATAAAAAAAAAAAAAATCAGCTTCACGCTGTATCCCGCACACTGCAGGGTAGGCCTCTATCGATAAATAGACTATATATTATATATCCACAAATTGAACAATTTTTCAATTCGAACCAATAGTTTCCGAGATTTGCGCGTCCAAACAAACAAATTCTTCAAATTTTTAATAAAGACGTATATAAAATAATAAATAAACAAGGTCCATGTTTCGTGGCCAACAGTTTTTAGATCGAGCGAATGACCTTTACAACCCATTCAAAGTTACTCTACATTTGCGTCACAATTCACAAAAACCTAGCGCTTGTGTTTGAAACAACTCTCCTGTAATATTATATTGCATTTTTTTTATTTAAAAAATATAGGTACATCCTGTATCCTATATATAGTAGGGTAGGCAGAGGGAAATTGGGAACCTAGTGTTAAGACACTCCGTTCCCATTATGACACATCTTTTCCTCACTTTCCACCGAATTTTTGAGGCATTGCGTGTAGAGTGACGGTCGGACGGACGGAAATCAATGCAGTGCTTGTTGCCAGAACGAGGAAATGAAAATATTAAACATTTCATTCCCGAAACGGACTCGAAATCGTTTACTGTCGCACGCTTGTGCCACTGCGCGACGACGGCGTAAACATCTTTGTCTTTACTTTAAATTTATTAAAATAGTACTTCTTTGTTGCTTTCATCCATTGCCCATTAAACCGTAGAACACAACGTTAACCTTCAACTACAAGGCTTGTTAATGATACACTAGGTTCACCAAAGAGGGGAAGTAAATTTAACAAAATTTTTTTTTTTCAAAATAATAATCAAGCTCTTCATGAAAATTGATCCTATATCCATCTCATTCAATCAGTCAACTACCCCGCATTGATACGCAAAAATATAGATAAAAAAAGATAATCGGCTTATTTATTTAAAGCAAGACTCAATCAACTGGTCGAATTAAACTTATTTTTTTATGGAAATTAAACTGTAGGTATAGTTTTACGTTTACGTTGTATTCCGCATAACGCAGGGTAGGTAGAGGGAACCTAGTGTTAAGTAATAAAAGTTTATTATACTCCGTTTCCAAATTCCCACCCAATGTTCGAGACATTCTGTGTTAAGTGGCGGGACTTAGACTGGGAATCGAACTCACAACCGAGTTTATAGTCGGATACTGTGATGTTGCGCCCCATCTTAAAATCGTAGCCAAACAAAATTGAAGACGAATATTTCACAATTTCCATATATTCATATTTTGTATACGAGCCTAGTTACAGCGCTCTATATTAACATAATAAATAATTTAAATATTTTCGTGCTGCTATTATTGAAGAAAAAAAAAAGTCGTGATGGTTGTAGGTTCAGTTCTCATCTATGATTGGGACTATAATTTTAATAAAAACAAAATTAATATATGATTTTGCTCTACGTTATCCAAACATTGTATGAATAAATAAATAAATGGTTATTTCTTATCATTTTATACGATTTTGATAACTAAATATTATATAAAAAAATAAATCCATAAAATAAATTGAGTGGCGAGGCGCAGCGATAATCAAGCGTGCGGCTTTGAATGCGACGGTTGTTGATTCAATTCTCACTCCTGGAAATGAAATTCTTAAATTTGAGGCAAAGCACGACGTTGAGTTCCGTTGAGTCCCCTTAACACGCATACTCCCGAAGATTGAGTAGGGCGTTAATGTTTCCCTAACTAATTAATTAAAAATAAAGGTGTTTCATTTTTTTTCACAAAATAAAAATTAAACACCTTTCATTTTAATTATTTTTATATTCTTAACACTCAAAAGAAGAATCTTTTCGGTTTTCATTTCTTTTCTTATTTCCTGGTTCTTTACCTTACCTACTGAGTCGGTACAAACATATTTATGTTACCACAAATACTACCTTTACGCACCTGAGACTACAACAATAGCTGGAGCTGTCACATTACATGCTGTGACAGTTTACAAATTTTATATAAGATAATGTATTTTCACTATATTTGTTGGGGTCGGGCCGTCGTTACGAAGTGGCTTAGCATTGGACTGTAAACGCGACGGTTTTAGGTTCGATTCGCAATCCGGAGAAAAATATTATTAATTCATTTCTCTATTACCATGTCTCGAAAATTGGGCGGAATATAGAGAATGCTTTTGGGCTATCTCTTCTTCTCTATTATATGCGGGATACAGCGTGAAGCTAAAAAAATACTTCCACAATATGTAAGTAACAAAGTAAAGTTCGTAAACTTAGTAAGGTATATGTTTTGTCCATATTTTTATTAGCGATGTGGTTAAAATTTTAAATGGTTCGAGGTGAATTCTTTAAAGAATTTATTTTATATTTACTTGACTGTGTCAAGGCCGTCATGGCATATCGAAAATTAGGAAACGGAGCGATTTAACACTAGGTTCCCTTCGTCGTGCTATGCAGGAAAAAGTACGAAGCGACTTTAACTTCACAATTATTATAAAGTTAGCAATTTCTTATATTGCACATAATATATTTAAAAATCGATTGAAATAGAATAGAAATCAATTATGTAATTATACGAATACTTTGTCACTGACATTAGTTTCAAAATGGCGGCTTTTGTTTTATAACGTCAATATTATTATGTCAATTTCATTAAAATTACTGTTTAATTTGAAAGCAGAGCACACAACATTTAACGATTTAAGTGAGAAAAAAAAACCGCGTAATATTTGTTACATTTACAACACTAATATCAAAGTCTAAAGCCAGATTGCCTAATAACAATTTCAATTTCAATTTTCCACTAAAACAAGGCGGAGGAAAACATTTTTGTGCTTAGAGTATCTCTTACAGAGTTACACGTGTCTGAATTTATTATAACTTAACTAATACATACCGTGGTGGTGTTCGAGTATTACTTTTTTTTATTGTTATCAGACCAGATCAATCAATGAAAATATTGACATCTAGTCAATATTTTCATTGATTGATCTGATTGATTAAGTAGATAGACAAAACCTAACCAAAGCCAGTATCTACTGACTATAAATACTACATTTGTTGGGTATCTAGCGTGCGTTGTATTAGGTTCGATTCTCAGGGAATGAATTATTTTCATTTTCTATCCGAGGACCGTTCCTCCATATGTAATCTGAGTTTATCACATTTACATTGCAATTTAAATATAAAAATGTAATTAAATTGAGAAATTACAAATTTTGTCGTTTCATTCGATAGATAACTTGATAATCTGCCCCAGCTCCAGCCACAACCTCTACCTATAAAGGAACCTAACGTTCTAGTCTTTTATCAATATACTACTAGGAGTATCTTAACACTAGTTTCCATCTGCCCGCTGTGTCCGGGATACAGCGTGATTTAATATAACTTATTACAAAATTCAGTGGTAAATTATAAATTATTTTAAATTTTAAAACACAATTTGGCGCACTAGTGGAGTATCTGACTCTACACGATAATTGATGGTTCAAATCGCACAATGGAGATAGTATTTATATTAATAATAAAGTTTATTTTTATCACCCCCTCCATATTATCTATTAAATCGAAAAAAGAAGAAAACCAAGTAAGACATCACCAAGTCCTTTTTCCTTTTTTCACGACATATTAAAAGGTGTTTCTTCCCTAATCACCCCTACATTTCCTAACCTACCTACATTTTAAAGTTGAACCTAATTATTGCATTCATTTTGTCTGTCCGTTGTCTATCATTCAATTAGCGACAGAAGAATTTTATATATATAATCGTCGGTATATATAAAATTAAGTAGATTATATCTAAAATTGATGAATGACACAAGTTTTTTTAATTAAACTCTGTTTAAAAAATTGAATTTGAGAGCAGTAGTGGTGTAAGGGCACAAAGTGTAAGAAGGTTTTGGGTTCGATTTCCACTCGAAGAAATGAAATATTTCATATTTCTATTTTCTTCGCTCTGGTGTCGAGGCAAAGCACGACACTATGTTCCGCCAACGCCAACACGTTCTGCCTCCAGAATTCGGGGGAAAATGAGAAATGGAGTGACATAACACAAGGTTCCCTATCTATCTATATCTCATCTCGTCGATTCTATATAAATACGTTACCATGCAGTAATTCGTTCGTTGGAGAATAATTATTTTATTTATGGCTTCATAATCAAATAGATTACGCGTTGTTTGACATTTTCTACATAAAAAAGTATTCCCTTTTGTTACGTATAATAATTACTTTTTTTGATTAAATTCTTTAGAGTATGAATTATGTTATTAGTATTTGCCTTTAGCACAGAGAGATAACAGGTTCAAATATAAGCGCTAAGCGCTTATATTTCTTTTTTTAGTGTTGCTTAAATCAAAAGAGGAAAATGGAACTCTTATAGGATTACGTTTGGTTGTCTATCTGTCTGATTTAGTTTCACTCATAGAGTGCACCTTTGTCCTGTTATATAACAAGGTAGGCGAAGAGAAAATTATATTGAGACGCCGTGTCCCACTCCTCCCATTTTAGAAACATGGAGTATTTATTGACGGAACCTAACACCGGACTTTTTTTACCACATTAGAAAGGATAATTTAAGTATTCTTCCGAGTGGAGATCAAGCCCATAACTGTCACGTGTAGGCTCTGACATTGTTCCTCGTCGCCATGATAATTTTAATTTGAGGGGAATGTAGGTAGGTATGTTTTAAAAGCTTCACCTGCATCCCGCGAATAGCGGAGCAGGCTGAAGGAATCTGGGAACCCATTTTCTACCGAACTCTACTGGCATTGCGTGTCGAGTGGTGGAACAGAACGCAGCACTTTGCTTTGTTACCAGATCGAGGAAATTAAAATTTTCAATATTTTTCCCCCTAGGAATCAAAATCATAAGCGTCGCGTTAAAAGTCGCATGCCTGTGCTCATACGTCACGACGTCTTAAATAAAATTAAATATATTTGTATATTATCTAAGGAAATATATAATTTCCTTCGAATTTATATATATATTTCACCCTAGTTTATTTTACTTTCACCGCTTTGTCGGCAAGGCGCGGCATTAAATTTAGAATAATAGTTGATAAATTTCGAAAATTCAGACGAAAAGTGGGAAACGGAGTGTCTTGATACTAGGTTCTTTGCCTATGAAGCTGATTTCTTTTCTTATTCTACTGTGCTATCGATACTTACGTACTATTTAGTAACAAGAGGAAAAAAATATTTTTTTAATATAAGTGTAAAAATATAGAGCCGTGCACTGTTTACAATCTTCAAACGAATAGATATGACCGGTTGTGGCCACGCGGTGCGCCAACTTACTTTACAATATTTGTACCAGGTTTGCCAGACCGCTCGTGTTTTTGGGGACTTGGGGAATGTCCCGCATCGGGACAGGCAATGTCCCGCCTTTCACTTTTTTTTATTACTTTAAGATTTTAATTAAGTACTAATAATTTCATAAAAATACAAATAAATATATTCGTAAGTTATGTATAATTATTCTGAAGACTTAAACTTGTAAACCAAAATAATATCGTTTTGAAGTATAGTGACGTTATTCTATTAAAGAACATTTGATATTGGAAGCTTTATTTAAAATTTTAATAAATGGATAAATAACAAATTAAATTCTTTTTACTTTATTTGTCCCGCTTTTGGCTAAAGAGTCCCGCTTTTTTTATTAAGTGGTAAAACACTAAGTTTCCATTTAGACACTTTCATTATCCATTCCATTTTACGATTTTTCCGAATTCTATTTCAAATTCTGAGGCCGGTCGTGGCGCAGCGGCACAAAGTGTGACTGTAAACCGACTGGTTGT
>DWAE01000027.1:0-27737 GCA_018237945.1 Heliconius sapho
AAATATTGTATAATAGTGCTTCAAAAATATATATTTTTATCAACAGCCATATAACTCAGATGTTTCGAAAGTCATTCTTTAGCCAGGAACCTTACCAGCGCGATTGCTTTATAACATTCGCAGGCAAACTAATACCTTGAGTTCACTTTTTTTTAATGAACCGATTTTGATGAACCAATAGTTAAATTAAGTTAAAACAAAGCAATTGGTGAAATTTTCAAGTAAATCGGTTCAGTACTTTCAGGGAAAAATGTGGACATACATATAGACAGACAGACAGACAAGAAATTTTTAAAAAAAACTTTTTGCTCTCTATTATTCTTTTTTAAGTGTCCCTCGATCCATTTCAGTTAAAGACAAAAGTAAAGACAAAATATTTTTACTGTCTTATTATATATAGAGATAATACTCTTCTGCATAAAAAAACGCTTCCGTATGTAAATCGTATGTAAATCAGTGTTCCGTTTAGCACAAGGCTGTGTTTTTGTGCTGCAATAAATATTTTAAATCTTCTTTAGTATATTTAATATATCTTTAAAAATATAGTTTATACTAGCGACCCGCTCGCGGATTCGTCCGCTTAAACAACACAATTTTATTATTTACTAAACTAAACACTATCATTTTAAAGACAATATATCATATTCCAAACTAAGCTTTTAGCCCTTTTAGACCAAAACCCTTTATATTGATCATTTTTTTTGAATTCTTGAACCTAATGAAACAAAACAAACAATACGTTAAGGGAAATTTGCTACAATCCAATATTGAAAACTGCATTTAAATCGATTTACCCTTTTCCTCGAGTGAGCAGCGAACCCACAACCTGTCGGGTTTACACGCTTCGTACGTCCTCTTGGGGCTGGCCTTAATAGTTTATTGATGTACTTAATAATATATATATACTTAATACCTCAATAGATGTACTTATTAGTTTCATCTTTTATTTAGAAACACGTCTAACTTTAAATACGATAGTTATAAGTTCGATTTCCATTTGGGGGAGTAAATTTTATTTTTATTATTCATTTACTTGCTCTTGTAAGAAGACAAAACCTAACGTTGAGGTTAAACGGCTGCTAGTGATAAACGGAGTATCTCAATATTAGGGTCCCTCTGCCTCCCCTATTGTATGCGGCATATGTCTTTTCTGATGCTTAAATTTTTTAATATATTTTCTGCTTATTTCGTAAAATTTCCGGGAAGTGTAAATATAATGGAATAAGAAACTTTGAACTTTACGGCAAATGAGGAATGGAAGTGCCCTAATAGAATTGAAATTCGTTTTCGCAACAATTCAAAAGCCCGGCGTTGAGTTCCGTCACTCAACATGCGATGTCACGAAAAATTCCGCGAAATGTGGGGAACACTAAGTTCCCTCTGCGTACCTTGCTAAAGCAGAGTTAAATTAATTATTTTTTACTATTGAAATTATTATGAGAAATGTGACCGAAATAGTAAATAACCTGTTCCACAGTAATCTTGATTATTTTTCCAATTAAATAAACTTTAAATAACTCTGATATGTCGATGAAATAATATTTTGGAAGGCAATAATTAAGATAATTTATAAATATGAAGATATCAGAACGCAGATAAACGTGTAAAAGAAAATATATATTTTTATTGTAAAGGTTACTTCGCCCGCTTACATCACTATTTATTCACTAATCTGTATTACTATCGTGTTCTAATAACAATATAATTTTAAAGACACTATCTCACATTAAATACGAAACTCAGCCAAATGAATAAAAAGAGCTATTCTGTAGTAATTATTTTGAACAAAATACTTTTTATTGAGATAATTTACTTTTTTATAACACATTTTAAATAAAACAAAACATTTAAAATTAAGTTTGTCAAAATACAATAATGACAACTGCATTTTAATAGGTTAACGTACTAGGGAATAGAACCCACTACCGTCGCCGTTGTGTCCCTGCGCCACTACAGCCTCTAACACATAATATTATTAGTATTTTGTAAGCTAATAGAATATTTCAAATATTACAAAACTAGTTATTATATCAATAATAATATTCAAGGTAACTGATGGCACTGTGGATAAACTTTCATTTATTTTTGTCTCAATATAACTTTTTGATATTTTAAATCATACTTATCAATATACTAATATGTATGATAATATATACATACATAGCTCTTTTTATTAATTTGGCTGAGTTTCGTATTTAATGTGAGATATTGTCTTTAAAATTATATTGTTATTAGAACACGATAGTAATACAGATTAGTGAATAAATAGTGATGTAAGCGGGCGAAGTAACCTTTACAATAAAAATATATATTTTCTTTTACACGTTTATCTGCGTTCTGATATCTTCATATTTATAAATTATCTTAATTATTGCCTTCCAAAATATTATTTCATCGACATATCAGAGTTATTTAAAGTTTATTTAATTGGAAAAATAATCAAGATTACTGTGGAACAGGTTATTTACTATTTCGGTCACTTTTCTCATGATAATTTCAATAGTAAAAAATAATTAATTTTACTCTGCTTTAGCAACGTACGCAGAGGGAACCTAGTGTTGACCACTCCGTTCCCCACATTTCGCCGAATTTTTCGTGACATCGCGTGTTGAGTGGCGGAACTCAACGCCGGGATTTTGAATTGTTGCGAAAACGAATTTCAATTCTATTAGGGCACTTCCATTCCTCATTTGCCGTAAAGTTCAAAGTTTCTTATTCCATTATATTTACACTTCCCGGAAATTTTACGAAATAAGCAGAAAATATATAAAAAAATTTAAGCATCAAAAAAGACATATGCCGCATACAATAGGGGAGGCAGAGGGACCCTAATATTGGAATACTCCGTTCATCACTAGCAGCCGTTTACCCTCAACGTTAGGCTTTGCCCTGTTACCAGAGCAAGTAAATGAATAATAATAATAAATAATTTACTCGCCCAAATGGAAATCAAACCTATAACTATCGTATTTAAAGTTAGACGTGTTTCTAAATAAAAGACGAAATTATTAAGTACATCTCTGAATGTAACTTGATATTAATAAAAAAATGTAGTAAGAAGTTGATATTATTAAATAAAAATAATATAACATAATTATTATATTAATTTTTTTTATTTTGAATACCAGCTCTTATTTTTGTTTATATTTTAGACAGGTTGTTTTAAATATAAAGTAAAATATACACCGTAAAGCGTCATATAAAAAATATAGGTTTTATTTTTATAAAAATAAAAATATGGCCTTCAGTTTGCGTTGAAACGCATATTAAAGAAAAATTATGTACCTACATTGTCAATACAAAACATATCAAGTAGTAGTTTACCACATACAGCAGGATGTTCAGAAAAAAATTACTATCAGGGCACTGTGGTCTCTACTTTCCACCCAAATGCGAAAAATTGCGTGTTAAGTGGCGTAATTTAACGCCATACAATGTATTCATTTCATTACATTCCTTCGATTAAGGATCGCCACTCGAAGGAATTAATTATTTTCTTTTCCTTCCTCTGGTATCAAGATCAAGATAAAGTGCGGCGAAGAGTTCCGCAACTAAATACGCAATTTGTCTTAAGCTGGTCGAAAATTGGGCAACGGAGTATTTCAACGTGTGATACACAACACAATAATACATTGTATAACTATAAAAAACTAAATTCATTATTATAACTACATTTTAAAATATTTGAATACTAATTTAAAATATTTTTTTTTATTATTTTCAAGACCAACAAAACAATTTTAATAAAATAAATAAGTGCACAAAATCTCATACACACATTCAAAAGAAAAAAAAAAGAAACCACATTAAAAACTTACCAGAACAAAAAACACAAAAGAAACACAATTTAAAGGCGCCATTTGAATAACCTTTTGAATGTATTACACCTTCGTTTGAACCTCCAAAGTTTGAACAGACGGGTTGCGCGTGCGCACATCTGAGCACTAGTAACGATCTAAAGAAGACGACTCTTGATAACGTGAGGTGAATCTATAGGTATCTCTATACCTATAGATTCAATAATTTTATTCTATTCTGTAGGTATACCTATAGGTAAATATATACTTATACTATAGGTGTAAGTAGGCTTTTTTAATGCATAGTGTGTAGGAAAATATAAAATAATTAACTACTTAAATATAAAAAGGCCAGCCGTGGCGCAGTGGTACAAAGTGTGGCTGTAAAATCGACTGGTTGTGGGTTCGATTCAAACTCGAGTAAATAAAATATTCTTCATTCTGGTATCAAAGCAAAGCACGGCGTCGAATTCCGCCACTCAACACGCAATGCCTTCAAAACTCAGCGGAAAGTGGAGAACGGAGTGTCTTAACACGTGGTGCCTTTGCCTACCCTGCTGCGTGCACGATACAGCGAGAAGCTGATTTATTTGATTTTTTAAGAACAAAAAGTAATACTTATACAACGTTCTCTGTGGCAAAATATGAAAAGTGGAGAATGTAATAATAATACAATAAGTGTCAAAGCAAACTAAAATTATTTTTATATAACCAACAAAAAATTGGCAATTATAGGTCTCGATTATATATTTTCAAATTAAGGGATGAAACTACGAGGTATAGGAATGTAACTAAAAC
The DNA here is from genome assembly GCA_018237945.1 of Heliconius sapho. Lineage (NCBI taxonomy): Eukaryota > Metazoa > Arthropoda > Insecta > Lepidoptera > Nymphalidae > Heliconius > Heliconius sapho. The sequence goes on from DWAE01000027.1 coordinate 4,596, forward strand.
TGAGGCCGTCATGGCGCCGTGGCACAAGGGTGTGAATGTAACGCGATGGTTGTGGGTTCGACCCACTCGAGGGAATGAATTATTATTTTTTAATCTTTTTATTTCTTCGCACTGGCATCAAGTCAAAAGCCGGCATTGAGTTCCACCACTACACTCAACACTGAATGCCTCGAAAAATTCGACGGAAATTGGGGAACGGAGTGTCTATTTAGACACTTTGTGGCAGCCCCCACTTTCCGTGTTTCTTAGTATTAACTGAGTTTCCTCTGTATATCATATAACTTTATAAATTTACTAAAAATAATCAGTGAAAAAGGGATTGAATACATAAAAGAAGAAGAAGATTATGTGACAAAAGATTAAGCGGAAAATGATGAAAGAAACAAAGAAAATTTCCTAATAATAGGTTCCCTCTGTCCCTACACCTATTTTTAATTAGAATTCACGCCTAAGGGTGCAAAAGCGGGCGAAACCGCGCGCGCCCACTAGTAATATATAAACGGAATATAGAAAGAAGCTACAAAAAACGAACATTTTACTAAAGGTTTACAAAGACAACGTATTAAAACAATATATTCTAATACAAAAAGGTCATGTTGTCCTTAATTTTGAACTGAAGCGTGGTTACTTTAGTAGGCCACGTCCTCGCCAGCGGCCCGTGACCGGACGATCAATTAAAGCATCACTGCTCATTCATAGACAGTTTGGTTGTAAATGTCTAACTTATTTGTTTTTATCGTTAATTTATTTTTAAATTCGTTATAAGATGGTGATGTGGTGTGTATGGCAAAGTGGAGGGGATTTAGTGTTGAGACACTCCTTTCTCCGTTTTCCAACAGGGAGATGTTGAGTGTATTTTTGTCTTGCCGAAGCGATGCAATGATTTTTTTTTTCAGCTTCACACTGTATTCCGCATATAGCAGGGTAGGCCAAGGCAACCTAGTGTTAAGACATTCCGTTCCCCACTTTCCGCTTAATTTTTGAGGCTATGTGTGTTGAGTAGCAGCACTCAACGCCCCGCTTTACCCAGTTACCAAAGCAAAGAAATGAAAACATTAATAAATAATAATTAATTTCCCCAAGTGGGAATCGAACCAATAACCGTCGCATTTACAGTCACACAATATAATCATTATTTTTAGAGTTCCGTACCTCAAAGCGAAAAAACGGAACCCATATAGGATCATTTTGTTGTCCGTCTGACCAGACCATTTATCTCGAGATCGCGTGGAGGTATGAAGGTGAAATTAATATCAAATATTTAGGTCTATGGTCCTCTAAGCAAAGAAAAATGAAGCCTTTAAGTCTACGCAATCAAAATATATTGAAATTGTATCGATATAGGGTACTTACTGAGGGGGGGGATAAATGAGAACTTACAATACAAATAAAGGAAAAAAATCTGAAAAATGGAAATTGATATTTATATTACAGATAACACCTATTACAAGGTACGATATTACAAACTTATAATTATAGTATATAACATAATAATAGTTAATTTTATACATTGAAGCTGTCGTGGCGTAGGGGCACAATCGTGATATTTAATATTTTCATTTACTTGCTCTGATAATGAGACAAAACGCGGCGTGGAGTTCCCCCACTGAACACGAAATGAATTGAGAATTCGACAGAAAATAGGAAACCGTCTTAATGGGAACGGAGGGTCTTAACACTTTGTTCTCTCTGCCTTCCATTCTAAACGCAAGATACAGAGTGAATCTTATAAGTTGTACTATCCGTTGACATACTAATACAATCCTGAAATTGGTACGAAACCCTCAGTGTGAGTGCGACTTGCACTTGACTCGCCCGCATGAGACAGGGCACAGAGCTTATCAAGATATTGTGTCTATAATAGCGTAACACAACGCTGCGAATAAAAATAATTTAGATATCCATCAAGAGGGAATAAACTATAAACCTACCACCACTGCAATCAGACATTGCCCTTCTGCGGCACGATGACTTTAACATATCAAGTGTAATATAAAAATAGTCGTCATGCAAAACAAAAATTGTATTTACATAATTTTAAGTATGCTTTAAATCAATTTAATCTATTATAACTTTCTAAATTTTGAATTACGAGTATTTTAGTAGATATAATTAATTAACCACATTCTTTAATTTACACAAACATTAAAGAATGTGGTTAATTAATTATACTAAAATACTTGTATTTACAAAGTGTGACTGTAAACGCGACTGGTTGCGGGGTCGAGGAAATTAAATGTTTTTTTTAAATTTATATTTCCATTTCTTCGCCCTGGTGTCGAGGCAAAGCGCGGCGTTGAGTTCCGCCACTCAACATGCAATGTTTCCAGAATTCGACGGAAGTGGGGAACAGGGTGTCTAGCGTGAAGCTGATTTAATTTAATATTTTTTTTATTTGCAAAAGGAGGGAATTTGGACCTATTTTAAGATTGTTTTGTGTTTGAATATTGACCGTATATAGACATGGGCGTAGAAATAGTAGTCTGCGGACACCCTAGATTTTGGGAAAACTTTTCAAATTCAAAATCCAGATAGAAAATATCTCTATTTACGCTAATGTATGCAGTATGTTCCAGAAGTAAAAGATTATAGCACAGTTGTGCCCTTATAATTTACAACATATTTATTTTTATGCTCTATATTGATCTCATATTCGTATTAAGAAGTTAGATATAAGTGTAAACGACTATAAAAACAATGGAGTTGTCTCAATCGGAAGGCTTAGCGTCCATACAAGCTCGTACTTTTTCTCCAACGACGAGAACGTAGGAACGACCCTTATTGGAAGGAAACTCGTGTGACATATTGTGACTGTGTGATACATATCAATTATTGTAATTACGTAGAATCTCTTTCCGCTTCCGATTGCTAACAATATTATAATAAAAAAAATAGTTTAAGGCTGTATCCCGTTTATAGCAGGCTAGGCAGAAGGAACCTAGTGTTAAGACACTCCTTTCACCACGTTCCGTCCAACTTTCGTATTCGATGTGGCGGGAATGAACGTCGCGCTTTATTTAAATTCCAAAGCGAAGGATAACACCGAATAACTGTTGTATAAACCTAGTTTAATCTCTTATTAAACATTAAGACAAAAAATATATATATAATATAAAAAAATAATATATTTCAGTTTGTACCTATCTAGGAAATATAGTAAATTGGAAATTGTTTATATTTCAGTTTGTGTATAAAAAAACCTAGTCATAGAGTACTAGTCCTTGAATTTGTTTAATAAAAAAACATCATCGAATAGATATCGAACCTATATCCATATAATTCACTGAATTCTAAAAAATAAATATATTAAAAAATATACAATATAATGTAAGCATCCCTAGATGTTATCTCAATAAGTGTTAAAAAACTTAATCGCTATATAATTATGGCAATATATTTTACAGAGTTATTTATTTAATTGTTTCATGCCATTGACGGCAGTCGTTGCGCAAAGTGTGATTGTAAAATCGACTGGTTGTGGGTTCGAACCCTACTCGAGGTAATGAAATATTTATTTAAATTTATATTTTTATAAATCGCTCTGGTGTCGAGGCAAATCTCGGAGTTGAGTTTCGCCACTCAGCACGCAATGCCTCCAGAATTCGGCTTGAGGCTGCAGGACAGTGTGAAGTTGTTTTTTTTTAATATATAAAAAAATACTTTTCAGAAACCTTATAAAAATTTGAGTGGTAAGAGACTTGGACCCACCCCTCCGGAAAACAGTCCAAGTCAAGCAACCGTCAAAGAGGCTCGCTAAAATGAATAAAAATATATTTAAAAATATTTAATGTCAACATCCCTAGTTGTTATCTAACTGTTTAAAAACTTCATTTGTATATAATTAGGACAATATTTACCGATTTATTTATTTAAAAGAACACGTCCTGTCACTTACTTAAAGGTCGAGATAACAATGTTTCTTTACTTTGTATTCTAACATTAATTTATTTTTTTACTTTAAACTTTATCTTTAGTGAACACCTTTTTATGCTCCTTTTCGCTAAACTGAAGGATTTAGAAGAAACGAAAATGGAAATACAAATAAGAAGACGAGACAGCAGTACCTAGTGTAAAACATTTCGTCCCCATTTTTCGCTCATTTTTCGGCATGTTGGGTGAAGGAACTAAACGCTGTGCTTTGTTTACCAGAGCGGAAAAATGTTGATCATTGCATTCCGATTCCGATTTAATATAGTAAAATAACAGTCAGTCGTGGCGCAGAGGCACAAAGTGTGACTGTAAACGCGACGATATTTATTTTTAAATTTATATTTTCATTTCTTCGCTCTGGTGTCGAGGCTCGGCGTTGGGTTCCGCCATTCAACACGCAATACCCCTATAATTCAGCAGAGAGTGAACGGAGTGACTTAACACTAAATTCCTTCTGCCTACTCTGCTGTGTGCGGGATACAGCGTGAAACTGATTTAATTTAAAATAATTTTGTAAACTTAATTTATTACATATTTTAATTAACCAAATAAATCTATTTATTTATGTATCGACTAAATAAGTAAATCACAACGTATTATCATAATACTTCAACTATTATAATAAATAAGTGGTAATTGCTGTCGTAAATTATGGGTTTATAAATATCACTAATTTACTTATATAGGTAATACTAGTCGGCCTGTGTGTCCGTCACCGTAACGGAAGAGTTTTATATCTATACATATAATAAAATTGTCACTGATGACTGTCTGTACGTGGAAGATAAATGATCTAATAGCTATCAGGAGCATTTATCAATGTAATACAACCTAAGACAATTATTTTTTTTAATTTTTATCTGTTTGTCTGTGCGTTTGTGCTCGCTAATATCAGAAACTTAACCGATTTAAATGCAGTTGTTACTATTGTCTTTTAGTAAGCTTACCTTAAAATATAGTGTTTGTTTTATTTCAAACGGTTTATAAATAAAAAAGTATTATCAATTAAAATTATTTAATGTAACAAAATTGCTATTTGTTTTATTATTTATATTAAATTTAGTCCAACTTTAATCTTTAAAAAGATAATGCTATTAGAATACGAAAGAAACTGAGATAATTAATTAAGATTTTTAACAAAAAAAAAACCATATCAACCAGATCCCGTAATCAGAACATAATCAAAATTTCATCAAAGTACCCTTGAAGTGTATCGAAATCGGTTAGAGTGATATTGAGTACTTACTTAATGCAAATTTAAGACTTATATAATTTTCTCATAATATTGTCAGAAATGGACAAAAAATTAAATATATTCGGAGCCGGGCTCGTGCACCGAGGGTTCCGTGCAAAAATTGGAGATCTCGAGCTTTTTCTGAAATTCAAGCTTAGCTTAACCAAAACCCGTTCATATAACTTATACTTTATTTGAACTAGCGGCCTTAATACCAGAAGCACCCTTTTAATTTTAATTTCCTTTATAGTGTCGAAGCGTATTTGAGATATTAACGGCCATGTCCTTTTCCTCAAAAGGTACGGAACCCTAAACGACTGAATTGATAACCTCCTCCTCACGGAAGTCGGTAAAAAAAGGAAATCAAGCGGGCGAAGCCGCGAACGGCTCGCTAGTATATATGTACATACTCGTATGTGAATAGATAAAGATAGAAATCTATGTGTAGACCTTGGCCTTACCTTTGTATGCGATGGCCTTGACCACGATAAGCAATCTTAAGTTTAAAAATTCACAAGCACATAAAGAACAATATAAATATAAATTTGTAATAAAAGTAGGTTTTATTTTACTGAAAAAATATATTAAACAAAAAAAACTTAAATAAAATTATTTTTAATTCCTATCCTACAGCCAGAATTCGACAGCGACTAAATTAAGTGCACTAACATGTAGGTAAAGTAGATTAAAATCAGCTTCACGCTGAATCCCGCCGTGACGGAACGCAACGGCGAAGTTTGCCTCTACATTAGAGTGAAGAAATGGATACATTTAAGAATATATTTCATTTCCTCGGGTGGGGATCGAACCCACACTCAGTCGTGTTTATAATAGATATACTGGCCTCAAAGTATATTACGTGGTGATAATAAACTTTACGCCAACTACTATTAGAAAGTAATAAATATTTCGAAAACTTTTAATTTGCGATTGGCGCTCTCGCGAGATTTCATTTTTCAGTTATGATGCTCGCCTTCCCTACTATCTGTCTAATTTTCAAGATATTTGGTATTGAGAGTAAGCACCGCTTCTATAATATATTGTACACATAATTATTTTTTTTCTTGACAATATTTTATTTTATTCATTAAATTAATTTATTCTTTCTTGTTTTACGAATATTGTAAGCCTGCCATCTATACTAAATGTGTAAGACTAGGTATATAATAGTTGTAGTTCTACGTTTGTTTATTTCGTTCTTCTACTTCCTTCTACTCGTCACTAGATGTCACTGTAGCTTTAGTATTTTATATTAAATATTACATTTAAACATTTTAACTGCTTATTTCTTTTTATAAAAGTTAATTTTGAATAAATTAAGTAAAAGAACTTAATTTTTTAAATTTTAAAAAATCTTTTCTTTTTATTCAAACAGCTTAAAAATATTAAGTAAGCCGTTGCTATGGTGACGTTTGTTTGGCGTTAACTTTGACATTTACGAAAACTTCAAATATTATAATATTTTTGTTAAGAATTAATTGTTAATACTTTTGAATTTAAATCAATTATAGAATAAAATGTCAAAAAATAACACTTCAGGTATAAAATTTTCAAGTGAACGGTATAAAAGACATTTGAAAAACGCAAATAATTCCAAAAATCCTAGAATAGCGAAGACTGTGGTTTCTAAGACGGTGTGTTCTAAAGAAAAAAGTTGTTCCACTGGCGTTATACATACAGAAAATAAATATAGCACTAAGAAAACTACTCAATCTGATAATCGCGTCTACAAAAAGCTAGAAGTTGATGAACTTTGTAAAATTTGCGGTGACTGTGAGATAAATAAAAGAAATCGCTATAAAATATCTGAAAACTCTTGCCAATTTAAAATAAATAAGGATGGAACAAAACCAAGAAAATATTCCAATCTAAAATGTGATCTACAACAATATTATAGAAATGAAAATTATCAATCATGTGATTCTTTTAACACTACCGATTTTAGAAAAGTATCCTTGAAAACAATTGTAGAACAACCAGAAAAAGTATCCAGTTCAGAACCTAGTATCTTTAAAATATATCCTAATTCAGAAGAAGAAGTTACCTTTATGGATCCTGATAGAGAGGACAATATAAAAAATATTAAAGAATTTAGAGAAAACAATTATTTTGAATGCCACTCAGCCAAATCAAGGATAAGTAGTAAGGGCAGTGTTACCAGTTTAAATAATCACAAATGTATGTATAGATATTATTTAAATGAAAGACTTTTTCCAGTTCCTCTCAATACAGATCATGAAAATAATGTTCGCTGTATAGAATGTCATCTTCCTTTACAAAATGATTCTAATTTAAACGCCATGATACAGTCTAAAGTTAAAGTAAACGACAAACTTCAAGATATGCTAGTAATGTTGCCAGTTCAAAACTCTTTAATAATTAAAGAGAGGCGAAACAAAGAAATTAGAAATGATGACTGTTTATACTTTGGTATAATAAAGTTAAATTTAAATGGCAATTCTATTTTTAATAGAACTGATCCAGAAGATTCTTTAGCATTAAAATATCAAAAGGGTTATAAAGAATATTTTAGAAGAGATAACTATGAATATGGACTATTGAAGGATAATGATACTATAATAATTTAGTTTTTATATTCTTTTTATTAGAAGCCATACAGCACAGTGGCACGGACGAATGACTGTAAACACGACATATGAGAGTTCTATTCTCTTATTTTTTCTAGGTAGATGGCTCTAAGTGGTAAAAAAATCAACCCTTCACTCTTCTCATAATTTAAATGCCAGTAAGTTCCTCCATTATGTTTTGTTTCGAAAATAATGAAATGAAAATAACTCACTACCCCAAAGCACTAGGAATCGAACACACAACTGTCGCATTTGCAGTGTGACTGTGCCGCTGCGCCATTGACGACCTCATAATTTTCTCCTGTTATAATTCTTATTTCTTATACTTACTGTGTAGATACTTTATATATAACACAATATAGTTTAGTTATTGTGTATTAAATAATAAATAATTTTAACCATTAAATGAATTTAAATTTTTATTCAGCATAATTAACTATACAAAGTCACAGAACTCAACGCCGCGTTTTGCCTAGAGTGAAGAAATGAAAATATAAATTTAAATAAATATTTCATTTTCTCGAGTAAGGATCGAACCTACAACCAGTCGTTTTACAAGCACACTTTGTGCTCCTGCGCCACGACTGGCCTCTATAAATTTTGATATATAAAATATCGTTTATGCTGCATTTTGTATGAAATTGGCAATCAAAATCTCTAGAGTTCTTCCCGTGGACCTACAGCTCTGGCAATTTTGGCACAAAGTGAAAACTTACAATACAAATAAAGAAAAAATATAAAAAAATAAATTGAAATATATTTCATAAGCAGAAATAAATGCTTAACAAAATTAAATTTATACTTCATTTCATACAAGATGAGTGCATACGTCTGTAAACGTAAGTTTGTTTACTTCATTCGCCGCGTATGGTAATAGGTACACCGGTATGGTAATAGGTACACGCCCTTAAATTAATTAAACTTATTAAAGTTGACTTCCCGTTAACTTAAGTTAACGGGAAATCAACTTTAATAAGTTGAAGGTACTTCGTGTTCACCTACAATCCTGAAATTGGTGTGGAACCATCAGTGGGCGAGTCGCACTTGAGTTGATTTGTTTTTTTTTGTAGTAGTAGCAGAGAAAAATTTGTAAATTTAGTTTTAGGGCTCTCCATCTGGTTGCGTATTTTTATTTTAAATAAATAACCGTATTAGTACATAAACGCATTATACATTTTTTTTTAGTACATAAATACGTATTGTCATTATCTAAAAATATTTTCCGTGTTTTTTAGGTTCACTCTTTATCCTGCGGTCCTTACATACTTCTTTTCTCTCCATCTACTATCTTCAACCTCTTTACACATGCAAGCCTCAAGCTTTCAACATGACTTTCCCTCCAGTAACTTTTATCAATCACTTCTGCATCGTATTTCTTAAATATTTTATACTTAGATATAAATTATATCAAGCGATAATCGAACATACAGTCATCGCGTATACAGCCAGTGACTACCAAACTACGGCACCGATGGTGAAATGTAAATATTTCGCCATTTAACTTTTGCAAAAACAACCTCATATAAAGAATGGACCTCTTAGCATAGTGAAGAAATATTTCAAGGTAACACATAGCTTTATGCTTTCAAAGAAAAAAAAAATGCTTCCAAACTGTACGTGTATATGAAACAATACTATTGTTTTAAGTGGTTTATTTAAAAATATATTTTTTTTTTTGGCGTAGGACATTGTTCTCAACTCTTAGTCCATTTCCGCGGCATTGCATTTTGAGTGCGGAATCCAACGCCGCGTTTTATTTTATTGTAATCGACTGGTTGTCGATTCGATCCTCACTCTAGGAAATGAAATATTTATTTACATTTATATTATGATTTCTTCGCTAGAAGCAAAGCGCGGCGTTGAGATCCGCCATTCAACGCGTAATGCTTCCAGAACTTGGCGGAAAGTGGTGAACGGAGTATCTTAACACTAGGTTCACCCGCTAACAGCAGGGTAGGCAAACCCTGCTGTTAGCGGGATTCAGCGTGAAGCTGATTTATTTTATTTAAAATACTTGAAATATAATTATTGCATCAAATGGAAGCGGAAGCTGTAATCATGTTTTGCAGTTACACATCGTTTTAATGGTCACGATGGTTTCATGTCTTTAAAGGTCTTTGAAGGTCGAAAGTCAGAGACCTTAAAAATGCATTTTTTAGCTGTATATGCACTCAAAAAGAGCAAACATAGCATTTCCGCGAAGTGGTCGGTTAGTCAGTCATTGAATCTAAGATAGATTTTTACTTCTATAACTATATATTGAGGCCTTTCGTGGCGCAGAGGCACGAGTGTGCGACTGTAAACGCGACAAGTTGTGGGTTCGATTCCCACTCGAGGAAATAAAATATTTAATATTTTCGTTGCCGCGCTCTGGTGAGGCTCTTCGAGACGAGGCGCTGCGTTTAGTATACTCTGAGAGAATTCAGCAGAACGTGGGGAGCGGAAGTGTCTTCATGAGGAGGGAGGTATTTTTACATTAGGTGCCATTTTACTTCTATCAACCCTGCTATGTGGGGAATACAGCGTTAAGCAAAATATTGGCGGCGGCGAATATGACGCAGCGTGTGATTCAGTAAGTAGTAAACTGCTAATGAAAATGAATGTAGAAAATGAGTTGATCTTACAATACTATAATGACGATGTCCTCGCCCTTCTACCCACGCTACGGCAAGTTGTGGCCGCCCTGAAGTCAGGCTTTCTGAAAATAATGAAAAATAGAAAAAACCTAAAATGAAAGCGGCGCAGCCATCTTTCTGTAGCTAACGTCCGTCACACTAATCACATACAGTAGTAGTAGTATGTGTCAAATATTTTCATTTTGATATTTCTATCTCAGTTAATTTACCTACTTGTTTGTATAAAAAATAATGAAATCAAATAAATCAGCTTCACGCTGTATCCCATACTCAGCAGAACTCGTGGCGCAGGTGCACAAAGTGTGACTGTAAAACCGACTGGTTGTGAATTCGATTCCCAATCGAGGAGATGAAATATTTACTTAAATTTATATTTCCATTTCTTCGCTCTGGTGTCGAGGCAAAGCGTGACATTGAATTCTGTCACTCAAAACGCAATACCTCCGGAACTAAGCGGAAAGTGAGGAACGGAGTGTCTTAACACTAGGTTCCCTCTGCTATGTGCAGGATACAGCGTGAAGCTGATAAAATAAAATAAAAAAGATTTTTTTTTGAGGCATTTTTTATTTTATTTATTTACAGAAATAACAAATAAAATAAAGAGATCCGCAATCGGAACCCATTTATATTGTTCAGATGTTTTTAGAAAAATTGGTTAAAAATGCTTTTTTTTTTTGCAATAAATGTTCTACCTTCGTGTCGCGAAGTCATTTAAAAACAATTTAGATGAGCAGAGCATTAACACTATGTTGTTGTTTATGGATTTCAATATTATCCGAGTTTTTGCATGACGCCGCCAATTTACAGATCTATAGGTACAAAAAAATTTGAAAAAATAATAATTATCTTCTTCTAATAATATAAGATTTGACAAATATTTTTTTAAGACCTTCTCTCAAGATGCCGTTTAGGTGTAACGGCAAAACGTCTTAATGTAAACACGACGGTTACGGGTTCGATTCCCGCTCGAGGGAATAAATCATTATCATTTTCTCGCTGTAACTGTACAGATTGTCGTATATAACTAAATGATGAGTAATTTATTTCATACAAAATGAGTCTATGTTTCCACAAACTTACGTTTATCAAGTTGTAGTTCACGTTCCTGTTGACTTCTCGGTGGGCGAAACCGACTCATATTTAACCGACTTTTTATCATATATATAGGTTAGGATTTTATAAATATAAATATGTGATATAGACATTAACCAATTACAGTTTTATAGTATAGATAGAAGTGTAAGTTACTATTTACTTAAGTACTTACGATGATTATTTTTTCTGACGCAGTGTTGGAATAGTAGACAACTTTATTAATTTCTGAAAGCACGCGGTAGTTATGGGTACACTGATAATACTTGGAACACCTCTACGTTTATATAAAATAAACTGATAGAACAAAGTGCGCGGTTAATTTACGCCATCCATCCAACGAATAAAAATTGTAACATCAAGTGATGTATCACTATTTTCTTTTTTCTCTACATATTTAAAGAAACAGTGACATGGTAAAAAATATTTTTTTACCATGTCACTGTTTCTGTCACTGAATTTAATTATAACATTAAAATATAACTCCCAATTTAAAATTAACTTTTAAGAACAATCAATAACTAGTTTGCACTTCCATTCTGCAATACATTGAAAATAGATATTATATATATGAGTGTGAAAACCGCGCGAACTCAGTTCATGACAGGCGAAGCGCGCGCTCACATACTTTTTAAATCGGCTAAGATATTGACTTATAGTGCCAAAGACGTTTTTTTTTGTGAAATAAAAAAATGTTTTTAATTTTTTTCCTTGCAATTTTCACATTTGTGGCTGCTGAGAATGCATTGCGTAAGTAGTTTATTTGTTTTTTTTTTTATTTTATTAGGTGAAGGTTGGAAACATAGTTTGAATATAATGTATTGTATGTATTTACATTTTTTTGTTATTTATTATATTTAATAAGTATAAAATAATATTCAATTTATCATTTTATTTTTAAATTGCTTATTCAATAAAGAATAAGTCAATTTGAATAACTTAAATTGAAATATAAACTTAATATTATTATTCGACAACTTTCACGAATGAATAAACAGATACTTGATCAAAAATTATATTAGAAATAAATTTAATAAATTATTTAACTGTTAAAATAAATTTAAATTATTTTCGATAAATGTGACTGAATTTAAAGAAAAATGAGCCATCGTAAATAACATAAAAAAATATAATTTTTATCTACGGCATTTATTTAAGTAGGAATTATCAAAAATTACTACAAATTAAAGCAAAATCAAATTTGTATATAATTAATAAATTAAAACAAACAATGCAACAATGAACAAATGAAGAAAGTAAATATAATTTGAAAATAAAAAACAACTAAACGAAAGTGAAAAAAAAGTTGTGAATACTAAAATGTAGATCGTTGTTCACGTTTGACGTAAACCTGTTATTTTAACATTGAACTCTGCATTTGCTTGTCCCAAATCTTAACGACATTTTGCAATGGCACTTTATTTACAAAGAAAATTTATTTTTATACAAAACGATCATTGATTTACGTGGTTTTTGCATACTAATGTAAACTAAATAATTAAGATACCAGTCGTGGCGCAAGGGCACAAGTGTGTGACTGTAAATGCGACTGGTTGTGGGTTCGATCTCGTATATTTTCATAGGCAAAGCGCAGCGTTGAGTTGCGCCACTCAACACGCAATGGTGGCCGAGTAGTGGCCGCCCTGAAGTTAGGTTTACTGAACTTTTGCGTATAGGTCACTGAGAAAGAAAATATAATCCAGAGTAAGACAAATCCTAAAATAATTTGTGCGTAGCCAACTTCAGGGCGGCCATGACTCGTCGACCGTACTATACTATTTTCTAGAGAATTTTGTTTACATCATCTTTTCATTTTATTACTTTTCCAAATAGCCACGGACGGTTACTTAGTTGCCTCGATGCGCTTTCCATACGTTCTATGGATCTAACTACTACGACAAAGTGTTCGAAAAAGCCGGGTTTCTAGAAATTAATGCAACCAAAGAAACGAGCATTTATGCATCGTTTTGTACGAAATGCGCCGCATAATCAAAGCCTATAGAATGGTTCCCATGGACCTCCAATTGTGAAAATGGCACGAAGTGAGTACTCACAATATAACGGAAAAAATCAAAAAAGTAAAAGTTTATAAGAATGACATAGGAAAAAAATAATTAAGAATTTATGTTTGTGACTTATTTCATATACGATGAGTGCATACGCCCGCCATTTTAAATTTGGCAACTTTTATACCTCCCGCTGATCTAAAGTTCAGAAGTAGGTACGGAACCCTCGGTTGATATAGACTTGATATAGGTTTCTTTTTCATTCAAGTCACTCACAACTTCATTGTTTTCATGTATATGAAATTTTGTAATTTTTGATATTAGAGATTTTTGCGAAGCAGACAAGCGTTAGTATTAAACGACTTATACTTATTTAGAAAACGTATAAAAATTAGAACGTTGCGGGATTTGTAGCAATTTGTTTATATTGATATCATGTCTGTAGGGAGATTTATTAATGTATGGCTTAATGATCAGAGCTTTTGGACGTTACAAAGAAGTGCAGGTACATATTTTAAATAAGATTTCTTCTTTCCTACGCGCGGAATAACACTTTAAAAATGCTAAAAATAATAAACGACGATTCTACGATAAAGATTGTCAAATTAATTACTATAATTAAACAAACTTGCATATTTTTTCTTGATAAATATAAATAATATCAATGTACAGTACCTATTCTGATATTCTGAATATACACATTATTACTCTAAATTATAACTCTAGATTTTGTAGAGCTAAAAAAGTAATATAAATGAAAATATTACTAAGACTCTAGTAACAAGGGAAAGCGTGGCGTTGACTTCCGCCACTCAACACGCAATGTCTCGAATATCAGACAGTATGAAGGGATTTGAATGTCTTTATATTAAGTTCCAGTTCCATATCCAGTTATGGGATACAGCGAGAAACCAAAAATATACTCGAATATTTGAACTCATTATCATCAAGCAATAAACCCATATTCAAAACCAATTTTACTATATATTTTTTTCAATTTCCAAACAATTATCAGAGTTATTATCTACATTAATATTATAAAACTTAAGTACAAATAGAAATCGTTTGAATTGAAAAACTCCTTTTCCATTATCCATTTATAGACGGAGACGTGTGTGTGTACATCAAGTTAATATTTTTGATGTGTGTCATACGTCACATGTCACAGCTCTTGACTACACAAGACTATTTAAAACAGGAACGAAGCCACAGTAAAAAGCTAGTTGTGAGAACATTATATTATAATAATAACCTCTGCATATTTTGATTTTCTTTTAAGTGTTTCTTTTAGTTTTTATAGTACGAAGTAAGAATACAATAGAGTATTTACCATTGCGAGGAAAAAGGTTAAATATTGTATTTGTAGATGTTGTAAAAGAAATAAATTATATGTTAGACACCTATATATAACCTAAAGAAAAAAGAGTGATTCAGCCACTCAAGAAATCAATTTTTTTTTAAGATCATAAAACTCAATCATAATCGATATTTTTGAATATGTACCTACACATATTCACAAATACACATATTCAAGTGATTTGTAAGAAACATTTCAAGTTTTAGTTAGAATTGATAACAATCGAATGATATTTTTTCTCATTTAAATATAAACAAATATTCAGGTCTACAGTCCTTTGGCACTGAGAAAAAATCTAGCTTCTAAATCAATGCAATTAAATTATAAGAGCATGTATCGCTCTGATATAGAGGCAAAGCGCGGCTTTGAGCTCCGCTACTCAACATGCAATGCTTCCAGAATTTGCAACAACATGCAATGCTTCCAGAACACTAGATTCCCTCTTCCTACCCTTCTGTGTGCATGTGGGATACAGCGTGAAGCTGATTTGATTTGATTTTATGTATCGTTTTGTATGAAATTCGGCGCATAATCAAAACCTATAGTATAAAATACTTCCCGTGGGCCTACAGTTATTAAATTTGGCACGAAATAGGAATATAAAAAAGCTAAAATTTATAGGTTTTTTTTCAGAAAACATAATTACAAACTTATATTTGTAGATTGCTTCAAACAAAATTAGTGCATACGACTACAGCAAGCTTAAGTAATTAAAATCAAAGTATTTACCCTAGAAATTGGGAAGAAGAGAGAAATTGCAGTATATTAATATAGGAAAAAAATATAAAATACGAAAATTTATATATATTTTACAGATAAAAACTGTAATAAACTTACAATAATTGTAGTTAATTTTATACAAAATGACACAATAAACAAAATAAAATTATTAATGTAACTGACTTCTAGATTTTTACTAACTCTTAATCAATTATTTTTACAAGTCTTCAAGTACTCTATTCATACAATCCAAAATATTTTTAACTTCTTCCTGTACGTCCCGTGAGCACGTCGTTACATAGGAGTTTGACTGTAACGCGACGGTTGTGGTTTCGATCCCCACTCGAGGGAATCATTATCATTTATTAATATTTTCTTTGCTCTAGAACCAACATAAAAAACCCCAGCGTTGAGTTCCGCCACTGCCACACACACAAGGTCTCTAAAAAATCGTACTCCTCACATAAAACCTAGTTCCAATTCATCTTTCCCATTCTATTACGCAAGCACCGCATAATTTTTGATACAGTGCTTAACTAAACGCCACTCTTTATATCATTACCAGAGCATTTCTTCAAATTCGAAATCGCATCCACAACCTCCATTGCTGATATTTAAATTGTAGAAATTATTGTATTTTTTGGACAGTCGCCTGACACAAACTGGTGCAGCTTTCCGCCCGAATTGCCGATCATTGCACGTTGGTTGGCGAAACTTAACACCGCACTTTGTCTTGGTAGAGCAGCGAAAAGGAAAATAATTAATTCCCCCGACCGAGGATAGAACCCACAACTATCGTATTTACAATCATAATAAAATATTAGAAATACACGCGGAAATAGTGAAAATCCCTGCTTATGTATATATTAATTATAATTCATTACAGAGGTAGGAAGGCAACTGGATATATCGTAATCTAATAAGATTTACGCAATAAGTACGCTGCGGTTGAGTTACGTGAAAAAACGTACAGATACGTTACCTAGATGTCTAGTACGGGTTTTAATTCAACTGTGTATTCTTTTTAGGGTGTTGTGCGTCAATAGAAAATATGGAACAATTTTACGATAATTTTTGTCTGTCGGTCTGTCTTTTTTTTACCCTTCACTTTTCACTTTTTTGAGTTTTTCACATTGCGTATAGAATGTGCGGAGTTGAGTTCCGCCATATATTCCGTTCACAGCCCGTAGCACTTAGAATTCATATGGGATTAAGTAAGCATTCAAGTAGTACCAGATTTTCGGGTTAACTTGGAATATGCGGGTTCATGTGCGTGCAGTTCTATAGCTGAAACATAAACAAAATAACAAGTTTTCTATAAAACTCGTTATTTTGTTTATGTTTCAGCATCATTATCGTCTCCTATTAAGGCCGCTAGTTCGGGTGAGTATAACCAATAGCTGTCTTAAGATAGTGGCTACGAAATCGTATTTTTTTAAACAGCAAGGTAAGCAGAGTGAACCTGGGAACCTAGTGTTTAGACACTTCTGTGCCGCTCTTACCACCGATTGCTGAAAGCTATACTTGTTAAGCGGCGGAACTTTTCCCCGAATGGGAAACCAACCCATAACCTGTCGTCCACATTCACACACTTGTGCTCCTGCGCCACGGCTGGCCTAGTTGATTTATCTTTGTGCTTAATTTGATGTTCCAAACTTTTTTAAATATTAAAATTGCAGTTGATAAATATTTTAATTATAAATTATTATAATCTAATTATATATAATATGTAATTATTTAATTAATAATATTTTACATTGATTGTATTAGAAATAAAGAGTATGTTATTGAGAATATATTAATTATTGAGAGTATATAGTTATAAGAGACCAGTCGTGGCGCAGATTTTTATTTTTTCGCTCTGGTAACAAGGCAAAGCGCGGCGTTGAGTTCCGTCAATTAACACGCAATGTCTCCAAAATTCGACGAAAAGTGGGGAACGGAAGTTTATAACCCTGCTATGAGCGGGATACAGCATGAAGCTACAATAATATAAAGCAAAAAAATACATACAAATAATATTATTAACATAATTTATATTAATTTATGTACAGCTTACTACTTATGATGACCTCAACATATAAATACATATAACATATATAAATGCATTATGTCGTTGCATTTGATTTATTTTACGGTTTACGTATTTATTACTTGATATTGATTTCCATATTTATCTTCGAGGGCATCGTAGCGCTGTGTTTCAACATCTAAATGTAAACGGATGGATGATGAATAGTACAGGTTTGATTCTTTTCTAGAGTTCCGTACCTCGATAGGAAGAAATGGAAATTCTTATATTTCATGGATCACTTTGTTGTTCGTCTGGTTGTCTATCGAGAGCATTTATTTCGATGCATCCGTCTCAAGTGAATATGTAATATTCAGGTATGGTCGCTAGGAGCACAGAAAAAATCAAGCTTCTTATTCAACGCAATCAAAAAATACGAGCGTTTATGCATCATTTTTGCTGCATTTTGTAGGAAAATCACCGCGTAAACAAATCCTATGGGTACTTTCTGTTAACCTATAATTACGAAATTTGGCAAGAAGTGAAAACTTTCAGTATAAATTAACGGGAAAATCCATAAAGTGTGAATATTTCATAAAAAAATCATTACAATCTTAAGAGTTCATAAAAAATCTATACATACGTCCGCAAAATTAAGTTTGTCAACTTTTATAAGGTGTACTTCCCGTTGACATACAAACCTGAAATTGATACAGAACCATCGGTGTGCTAGTTCAGCTCGCATTTGACCGGTTTCTCTTATTTTCTTACTCTTGAAAGAAGAAATACTTATCTAAATTCCGATTATTTTATATATTACACCGACTCTACATACGATGCCTCGAACCGGGCGGAGTAGAGTACGGCTCTTAGAATTTTACCTATATTTAATTTCTATATTGATAATTAATTTCTTTATAAGGGAGAGCCTAAAATAATAAATTAGATTTCGAAACTTTATATGAAATATAAAATAAGTTTAGAAATTAAAATTTAAACTCGTAACAAAAAAAATGCGTTTGATTGAGATAAAAAATAATGTTTTTATTGAGTGAATTGTCACTTGCTTGAAAATATCTACTGAGAAAATCGAAAACAAAACAGGTAAAACTGTGAGATAGAGGCTAGTACAAAATATTAACATAAACTCAATATACATAGATACTGCCAAGTAAATATAATCTATACATAGAAAAATACTTATGCGTTAATATGCGGTACACACTATGCATTCTAGCGGTTTCTGTAGATGACAATTCTTGAATACGAATAATAGGTAAACTCAGAACAGTTTATTTAGAAGAAATTGTAAGGAAAATGTTTATAATGTAGAATATTGAG
This sequence comes from Heliconius sapho, assembly GCA_018237945.1. Taxonomy (NCBI): domain Eukaryota; kingdom Metazoa; phylum Arthropoda; class Insecta; order Lepidoptera; family Nymphalidae; genus Heliconius; species Heliconius sapho. The sequence goes on from DWAE01000027.1 coordinate 23,511, forward strand.
TAAAAATCATATTTTTTTTTAAATTTATTTATATTATTAATGAAATATTTATAATTGAATTTTCTATTTTTCTTTGTGGTCTATATAAATAAAATGTGGCACTGAGCTACGTTATATATTTCCTCAAATAGTCTTCCGCATTTCTTTCATATTCAAAGATAAACTAATATTAAGGTCATTTTTCTTTATTTTCACTTACATATATACATAATAAATTGAGATTTATGATTTAAAACATTCGCGTGTTTGCCGAAAAATCAAGCGAAGGAATGACCTCGAGCGGAAACTAAATATCCAACTTTAACGTATATAGAGATACAACTCCATTGCTCCACGACGTCCCCAATCTTTTAATAACTTTACTTTAAAACTTATGTAGCAAAGTAGACAGAGGGAGAGCTTAGTGTGAAGACACTCCGCTCCCTACCTTCCGTCAAATTCTGGAGGCATTGCGTGTAGAGTGGCTGAACTCAATTCAACACGAGGCTTAATTTCGACACCAGAGCGAAGAAATGAAAATATTAAATATTTTATTTTCTGTAGTGAGAATTTAACCCACAGCCTGTCTCGTCTATAGCAACACGCTTTTGCTCCTGTGCCACGACTGACCCAAACTATATAGACTGAAATTGTAGAATATTAAATTCTAGACTATAATAATGTAATAAAACGATGATGGAGTAAACAAAGCTAGATGATCTGGTCTGACCTCATGGACCAAGGCTCTCAAGTCATCAGAAAACCTATTATTTAATATTAATTATCATTATCTGTGTTTGTATGTAAATTATTCATCTTTATATTAAACAATTTAAATGCGCCTTCATGGCGCATTGACTGTAAAAGTGTCGGTTGTGGGTTCAGTTCTTACTGGAAGGAATGAAATATTTAATATTTTCTTTTCCTAGCTCTGGTAACGTGCCAAAGCGTTTCAAATCTCTCGACGTGGAATGCCTCCAGAATTCAGCGGAATGTAGGGAACGGAAGTGACAAGACTTAATGACAACAGAGTATCATAACACGAGGTTCCCAGGTTATCTTTAATGCTAAGAGTAATATGCATGAGCGTCTCACTGAAAACGCGATAGTTGTGGTTTCGATCTCTTTAATAAGGGGAAGAAATTATTTTCGTCCCTCCTCTCTGATAAGACAAAGCGCACGCTACTATATGCGGGATAAAGCGTGAAGCTATTTTTTTTTTTACTTACCTAACATAGAATATTATATAACCCGTTTGTTCATTTGTAAACACCACGTTTAGATTTTGTTAGGCGTCCTTGCATGCTTTCTGAATATAATCACGATGTTGTTGATTGTTTGTATTCCATTGTTGTTCCTTAACAGCTCGGCCTTGTGAGGTTGTTGGTACTGGCTTTAATTTGTTTTTGTCACTTGAAAGAAAAGAACAATAATAGAAGTAAAATTGTTGTAATAGATTTCAGCACTAGTAGAGTCGTGTGTTTGTCTGATATAAAATTGTAAATTAAACGATTCGCTCGTAATTTCATATATTGTATGTGTAGGTTGTGTTTTTTTTGCTTCACGTTTCATTCCGCAGGTAGTCCGTAGGTTCTCTTTGTTTTGAGAACCTAATATTAAGCTCAGTTTCCACTAAGACCCTTGCGCTCACCATTTTTCGCTGAATTATGGTATATGTATGTTCAGGTTTAATAATTATACAATAAGAAAACTTCATTTAAATCCATCTAAAAGAACCGTACATATGATGCTACTCATATAAACAGACAAGCATACAGATAAAAATATAAGACACTCTAAATGTGTAAAGCGACAGTCATACTGAGTTTTTTTTTACTGTCTGTTTGTCTGACTAGAAATGCAAATCACATGAACAATACGTTTTCTTTACTTATAAAAAGCAGCTTCACGTTTTTACTCACATAACAAGCTTATCAGATGGAACCGAGTGTTCAGCTATTCCGTTTTCCAAGTACCGCCGAATTTACGAGATATTATATGTTGAATGGTGAAACCAAACGCCGCGCTTCATCATCTTATCAGAGCATAGAAGAACAGATCTCGTTAGTCAGATGCTGTGCAGCTGCCTGTATTTAAACATATTAAAATTGGAAGTCTTTGCTACATCAGAGCAAATGGATGTCAATTTTGAAAGACTGTAATGAAAATATATTATTACTAGAAAATACTATGATAGGTTATGAGTTCGATTCTCACTGGAGGCAATGAATTACTTTTATTTCATAGGTATTAACAAAACAAAATGCTTTGAATTCCGCTACTCAACACGCAACGTTTCGATTTTACGGAAATTGGGGAGCAGAGTGGGGGGAAACCGGGAAACACGAGGTTCCCAGGTTTCGTCTGCCTACCCTGCTATGTGCGGGATACAGGGTGAAGGTGGAAAAAATACAAATATATACAGCAATAGCATAGCAAACACATGGCCCAGTGAAGAGATTACAAAATGGACTAGTGGAATATTCCTTGAAGGTCGTTGTAACATATTGCACCAACAAGTGATCGTTCATCTCGTTTAGTATGGAAACTTCCAGTCTGGTAATGTTCTATAACTAGCTTCAAAACTCGGCGCTGCGTGGATAAATATTAAATTATTTTTATATAGCTTCGTTAGCTCCACCCTGTATCACGCATGTAGCAGGGTAGTCAAAGGGAGTCTAATGTTAAAATACTCCACATCCACCCTTTCGCATCCACTTTTCCGAATTCTGAAGGCATTGCGTATTACGTGATGGAACTCAACGCCGCGGTTTGCTTTCTCGAATGGGAATCGAACCCACAACCTGCCGCGTTACAGTCACACGTGTGAGGCCCTGCGCCAGGGCTAGCCTCAATCTACTGCCCTATAGTCCACTTCTTGGTATATTAGAATCATTGCCATAGTTCGAGATTAAGCCCACGATGATCGCGTTTACAATCCGACACCACGGTATTCATTGGCTTCAGAATTAAGTATATTACTTTAAAATTTTTATATATTTCTAAAGTAAAAATATTTAATTTCCCCGAGAGAGGATTGAACCCACAACCATCGCTCTCATTCGGTCTCTAACTAACTCTACTTATAATATTTACATTACAAATTACAAACAAATACCAATATATAAGTAAAAGAAACTTAAATGAGTATATTTTCAAAGTTAAATTTAACCGTCAAAAGCAGCAGTTAAATGCGGTAATAGTAACCGTAGCGCAATTTCACGTTACACAATCTACTTTCGATGTTACGCGACCGCTGTCTCTCTCGATCGTTGGTTGAGCTTAGGCTCCACTGGTTTTTGACCGCTATGTTTTTTTTTACCCGACTTTTGCAAAAGGGGGAAGGTTTTCAATTTGGTTTTATTTTTTAACTTTAAATTGACATACTGTTGTCACATTGTCACAGTATTTAATAATTTTAAAATATTATTAGTCAAAAAAATCAGCTTTTAATAAATCAGCAGCAGCATGCTGTATCCCGCGTACAGCAGGGTACCTAGTGCTAGGACAGTCCGTTCCCCACTTACCGACGAATATTTCGAGGCATTGCGTGTTGAGTGGCGGAACTTAACGCCGGACTTTTGCCTTGGTGCCAGAACGAAGGAATGAAAACATTGCCTAATAAAATTTTATAAATAGATATTTTTATTTCTTTAAAGCTGCACGACAGTTTCCCTGCTCCACGACGATCTAAATATTTTATATTTATATAATCTATTAATTATTAAAAACGTTTTAAAAATGTATTATGATCACAATTTTTTTTCTTACCATTTTATGGAAGAACTTCATACAAAAGTTATTTAGGGTACTAAAGGAGTTAAATTATTATACACTTAATTTTTATTATTCAACATTAATTATTTCGTATCATTAAAAGACGAACAACGGTTTGAGTTTAGAAAAAACACAATAGACGGATTTCCTGACAAAAAATGGTGTATTCTAGAATTTCCTTTTTTTACTTTAACTGTACAAAAGAAATGGACATTTCTAGATATAATTTAATTATATTTAATAAATAAAAAAAACAATACCTAACCAATTAATCTAAATAACTAATCAAGATGATTAGCCACTTAAAACGTAATATGGAATGTAGAAAACTAAACGACTTATGACGAGAAAGAGGCCGGATATTATCCGGCCCTCTCTCTACTGATATTGATAAAAACAACATTTTATAAAAAAATCCAGTCGTGGTGCAGTGGCATGAAGTGTGACTGTAAAACCGACTGGTTGTGGGTT
>DWAE01000028.1:0-27538 GCA_018237945.1 Heliconius sapho
GGCCACCATGAAGCGGGCGAGGCGGCCGGGGTGGGTGCGGGAAGGTTTTGGTTCACCTAAATAAATCATCAGCAGGGTAGGCAGGGGGAACCTAGTGTTAAGACTCCGTTCCCCACATTTTGGCGAGTTCTGGAGGCATTGCATGTTGCTCAACGCCGCGCTTGCTTTTTTTCGAAACCAGAACGAAGAAATGAAAATATTAATTTAAGTAAATATTTCATCTCTTTGAGTGGGGATCGAACCCATAATCAGTAGGTTTTACAGTCACACTTTGTGCCCCTGCGGCACGGTTGGCCTCTTATATACCTAAATATGTAAAAAAAAATTGCTTTTAAATACCTAATTAAGTAAAAATAAAATAAATCAGCTTGATGCTACTCACACAGCAGGGTAGGCAAAGTGTTAAGACACTGCCTTACCCAATTTCCGCCGAATTTTCGAGGCACTGTGTGTCGTAATATAATAATTAATTTTCTAAATAAGAATCAAACCCACAACAGTCACAACCTTGTACCCCTGCGGCACGACGGCTTCATTTAAATGTATACAATGTAATATTACATGTATAAAAACTTTAACCTACTATTACTATTTTGTTTTGTTTCACGCTATATCACTCATACCTATAGCAGTATTGACAAAGGAAATCTAGCAATTTTAAGATGCTGTTTTCATTTATAGATGTATGTTCTAATACATTGCATATTGAGTAAGTCGTTGGCGAAACTGAAATACGCTTTTTATCTGGTCAGAGAGGGGAAATACAAAACGTTCATTGGCCCGAGTGAGAATCAAATCAAAACCATCAAGGTTAACAAAACTTACAAACATTGCACTTGTTGTTGAGGCCGTCGTGGCCCAGGGGCACAAGAGTGTGACTGTAACGCGACAGCTGTGGATTCGACCCCCACTCGAGAAAAATCATACGTTTATTTAAATTGATATTTCCATTTCTTCGCTCTGGTTTCGAAAAAAAAACCGGCTTTGAGTTACGCCACTCAAAACGCGGCAGAAAGTACGGCAGAAAGTGGGAAACAAAGTTTCTTCATACTAAGTTCCCTCTGCCTACCCTGCTGTGTGCGGGATACAGCGTGAAGCTGATATGAATTTTACTAATTATACCACGTGGAAACACACCCAATATTTCCGCAACTCTCTCCAAAACCACATCCGCGATACTTCGCAGTCTGTTCGAAACCAACATCTCTTTTTGTCCCTTCGCTATATAGTCGCACAGACGGTAGGCCACCTTCAAAGATATATAAGCATTAAAAATATTATTATTAAATAACTACATATATATAAATATAAAATAATAATATTAGTAGACACTTAATAACGCTTTGTAATTAAGTATAAAAAATAAATTAAAAATATAAAAAATAATTTATCAGGAATATTATTTGACAATATTTTTTCTTATAAAGATAATAATACATTATTTTTCGCTTATATTTAAAAAATAAAAAAAAGTTGTTTTATAGTTCATTAAAAAAGTTCATTAAAAAAATATATATGTATCTATGGATTTATGGAAGTGTTAGCGTGATAGCACTGTAAATGATATTATAGAACGATGTCTATCATTATCAAACACGCCCTAGAGTCCAAGCATAATTGTTATTGTATTTCCTTCTTTATTATGTTTTAATGAATAATAGATATTTCAAGAATATACGAGCGCGGTGTTATTCCACTCAGTTTATATTTAGTTCATACATAATTTATTGTCATTAAATATGTATATACAACAAGACAATCTTGAACAGCCTTTCAATAACAGCTGTTTACGTATGTCCAACTTTTCTTGCAACAATGTAAGAGAACAAGGCTATAGCTAGTTTTACGTTTATTGAACTGGGATACTAGCGTGTAACTATATACGCGACAGGTTGTGGATTCTATCTATTCCCACTCGCGGAAATGAATGAAATATTTAATATTTTCATTTCATTGCTCTGGTGTCGAGGCAAAGTGCGGCGTTTAATTACGCCTCTCAATACACATTGTCACGAAATTTGACGAAGAGCGAAGTTGAGTGTCTTAACTCTCACTCACTCTCTGTATAACCTGTTACATAATGCATACATATGAAAAGAAATTATAAGTTATTTGTACAATTTAGGAAAAATATATAGGTTTTATACATGTAAAGTATATAATATCACCTGAGCACTAAAATTAATGAGCCACTTTTGCCTCTGCCGCAGCTCCCTAGCTCTGTCTGCGTGCTCTCTGCGGCTGACCACCCCGCCGGGACCGGACCAACGCTTCGACGATTCGTTCAACGCTTGGAAATATTGCTCAGTTTGCCTGTCATAAGAATATATTTACTATTTTCTTTACATCGTTGAATTAATATCTTTATTGTAGAAAAGTAAATTAATAAATTTTCCATTTAAATGTATCTATCTGATCTATCATTTAAAAGTAGGTACGTAGATTCTGAATCTGAGATTTATGTACAATTGAAACTATTAACTTAATAATAAAAACTTATTCAAAACTATACCTCTATTCCAAGCATTTAAATAAAACTGAAATATCTGTCTGTGATTTCAAAAAACTATGTTTTTAAAGTGCATGTAATATATTATTCACACGATACGAAAACTCAAAGAAAAACTATTTAAAAATGTTTGTCTGTCCGTCAACAACAATTGTACTACGTGTATACGACAATTGTACCAAAATCGTATCATATAAAATAACCAATCAAATTTTTCCCCAAATAAATTTAAATAAGATTATATATAAAATCATGTAGTTCAAGTGGGCGAAGCCGCGGACAGCAGCAAAAATAATATTGCAATCATTTGAATGCTACCCATAAATACGTATACAACTTACTCCGGACTAAGGAAATAATCTTCTTCTAAAGCACTTTTAATTTTATCTCTTCGTTCAATAGGCAATATGGCACATTTCTCGTCCCAAAGCGAACGCAAGCGCCTGGCCGTAGGTCGCGCTAGCATTTCCATTCTTTCCATATTGCGTGCATTTCGAGAACGTAGCTTTTTTGGCGGTTCTATATTAATATAACATTCAATGTTAAAATCCTAAGGCAATTTATGGAAGATAAGATTTAATATAAAAAAAAATCATATGAAATACCACATTTGTGAAAGCTTTTTAAAATTGTAGTTAGAATCCAGAATGTTTTAACCTATAATTAAAACATTTTGGATTTTTAGGCATTTCTCTTTATTAACAAACATGTTTATTAAAATTAATAAAAGTCTTATTAATAAGATTATATAAGTGCCTGAGCAATTTGTAGATTTATCGGTCCGGGTGATAGCCCTAATATTGCAGGGAGAGGCGTGAAGAAATAGGCATAGTGTCAAGACTCTCCGCTTCCAACTTTCCGCCGAACACTGGAGGCATTGCACATTTGGCAATCGTACCCACATATTATTATATGTAAATAATTAAATAATTATGCATACAAATATAATTTAATATAGAATGTATATTAGACAAGAGCAACGATCGGCATAATGTGTAGAATGTCCAAGCAAACATCTGTCAGTACCTTTACCAAATTAAAATAGAAGTTATTCTATATATTTATACAATATTTCTTACTTTATATACATTACTACATAAAACTGAATATCAAAAGGTAATTTTACCAGGAATTAAATCTTTTAGAACTTTAACATTTCGCTCCGATTTCGAAGCAAGGCTCGACTTTGACTGGGTGTCTAATTTCGAAAGTAAATCGGAATCCTGCAACTTACTACGTTTCTTATTTTTCGGCATTGTTTAATTTATTTACAATACACTGATTATAATTTTTGAAAACAAAAAAAAACTATTCGGGAAAAGGTTTTTTTGACGTTAATTTTGTTTTTTAATAAACTATGTTGCTTATTAAATGGCATAAGCATACTATTTCTTAGCCTTTCAAGTATTTTTAATATTTAAATATAAGTATCCATAATAAATAAATATTATATAAATATCAACATGGAATAAAGATTAGCTGATGCAATAATAATTTTATTTTCATATCGAGGAGTTACATATTTATTATTTTATACATAATAAGTCTTTGTAATTGCTGCTTATTACCAAGTAAACAACGCATAGATATTCTATTTTTAAAACATTTTATAAGGTATTGAAAATTAAGTGCAATTACATATAATTTTAAAAAAATGTTAATATTACTGTAATTAAAAAATATAACATCTTTTTCATGAATATAATTTCTAAATATGAAATCAAAAACATTTAAGAGAAGGTGAACAGAGTGACCTTTCCAGTTCACTCTTATTTAATTCAATAACATTTAGCATTCATTTCAAGACATTTTCTAGGTTTTTTTTTCGTTTACAACATACGTAAGTATTCATGTGACGATGTGAAACTATAATTATGCATGCAAATATTAAAGAAAAAAATAATTAATATAAGGGATAAATAAAAAAATATACTAATAGCATAACAAAACATTATTTATTATAACTGCAATGCAATTACACAAATTGTCATAACAAAAATATACATACTAAAAATTTTATAAAAATTGGTAGAGGTACATTTATAAAAATGAAACTATTTTGATTTCAAGCAAAGCCAACTGGAACAATCTGGAATACCGTCGCCGACTGGTCCTGGATTGGACGTATTCTCATTCGAATATGGCAAATGCCAGCCATTTGCGCCTTGCTGAGCTAACGGACTATATTTTAAAGGAGCCTAAAAATAACAAACAAAACTTAATAAAATATAAAAAATAAGAATAATTATCCGAATTAAGCCGATAAAAATCAACACAGCATTATATACATGTTTAAAAACTTTTAAAACGAACTTCCCAACGATTTCGAAAAGATTTTTAAAGTATACAACTATTTTAGCACGCGTACTAGCCAGACGATAAATAACAAGAAAGATAAGCAGGCGAAGCCACGAGCAAAACAATAGCCAGTATACAGAGTGTTTTTATTATAGAAAATAGGTAATTGCGTAAAATAGAACGAGAGATGTCCCTTTCTCGCTCTGGTTTTTTAAGAATGAAAAGTTGCAGATCGGCAACGTTTAGTAGTGATTTTATAGTAGTAGGTGTTTACATTATTATTATTCGTAACTGCATCACACTTAATACAGTATTTAAAAAAATCTACGTGTGAACTGTTGACAAAACTTGATATTTATTTTCGGTATGGGTTTAAAATATTTTACTTTATATGCTGCTCCCTTAAAAGGAGAGCAGACGCTTTCACCCAGAGAAATGTTCATACATGCCATGTTGTGAGTTAGATCTCTACAAACAAAACATTTTTGTTGAAATCGCGGAAAACATTGGGTTTTGTCCGTCAGAATTTCTTTAAATGTAAATAGCCGAGTGCCTTAACACCGTTCTATATTTTGATACTACAAATATTTAAATATTATATTATTTATATTAATTACAAACTGAATTTAACATAGTTAAAAAAAATACTCGACATATTACAAAGTGATTGCAAAAGCGTGACCTGTACACATACCTAATCAAGATATATTCAATATAATCAAGAAAGATTTATTGACAGTTAATCTTGTTTGATATTTGTCTTACTAGAAGTAAACTATCTCGACATCAACGTTACCAGACGTCCCTATTTGGGCGTGATGACTAAATTTTTTGCCCAAAAATTAAATGCCCGATTGGGACAGGCATGTGCATATGCCGTTTTTCACGGCACTAGTCCACATAATGCGTGAAATCTTGTTTATTACTACCTATGTTTTTAATTCGTTACTAGCAATTTGAGGCCAGTCACATGTGTGACTCTAACACAGAGGCACAAAGTGTGACTGTAAAACCGACTGGTTGTGAGTTCAATCCCCACTCAAGGAAATGAAATATTTATTTAAATTTATATTTTCATTTCTTGGCTCTGGTGTCGAGGCAAAGCACGATGTACAGTTCCACCACTCAACACACAATGTCTCAAGAAGAAGAAGTGGGGAATGATGTATCATAACACTAGATTCCCTCTGCCTACCCTGCTGTGTGGGGGCTACAGTGCAAAGCTGATTAATTGATAGCTAGCAATTTCATAGAAATACAAATAAGTATATTCGCAAGTTATGTATAACTATTGTGAAGAACTATTACTACTAAATCTGACCACATGTACATCAGAACGATTTTTCATTGATGAATCACAATATAATAAGATATTTTTTAACTGATCCAGCACCTCCTGAGATCATTGTGTTTAACCACTTCAGCGTTATAATATTAGTATAGAGTATTGATTTAACATTGAATGCAATTACTAGAATATCAATACTCTGAATAAAGTAATAAATTTTCATTATATTAGTAATATATAGCATAGAAAATGGTTAACACAACTACATTAAGCATTATAATCACAACAAAAAAAATAGTACTGTTCCATTACCTGAATAACTGGTTTATATTTAGGAACAAATACCATCCACTGGTGTTGCCACTGCCATCTTTGAAACAATCTTTGCAATTTATCTTGTTGTAATAAAAATCTATGGCCTCTAAGTAAATCTCTTGATACTATGTCTGTGTGGGACCCACTAAGTATTGCCGCAGTTATAAAGTATGGGTCATCTTGGGAACTGAAATACCATAATATAAAATTAAAACAAATATAATACACACAAAATAAAAGTTTAAACATGATATAAATAAATAAATAAATCAGCTTCACGCTGTATCCCGCACACTTTCATCTCCTTGAGGGGGGATCGAACCCACAACTAGTCGGTTTACAGTCACACTCTGTGCCGCTGCGCCACGACCGGCCTCAAACATGATATAATACAGTGAAAATGTTATTTATTGGTTCAACTTTGTTAAAAGACAGAGTGAGGATATGAAATCATTAATTTTATCAATAGGGAATTGACTCCATAATAGCTGCATTTACATTTGTAACTTTATGAGATAAATCATAAAAAAAATTATCAGCTTCATGCTGTTCCTGAACACAGTAGCGTAACTAGGTAGGGAACCTAGTGTTATTAAGGCTTTGTTCTGAAGTCTGGAGGCATTAAGTGGAGAACAAAGCAGAACTCAACACCGCGCTTCACATGACCCAGATGAATTAAAATTTTATTCAGTCATATAAATTTTGGTTGAAATAAAATAAATAACATACATATCCTCAATAAAAAAGGTTTCTGTTTTTTTCATAATATTCAACAGTGCACCTTTTTGCCATTTTAACATGTGCTTCCTTCCTAATAGCAGTATTCTCTTTTTTTTTAATGAAAAATGATCTATAACATTTTTTATTACTCTAATTCTATTGAATGAGTCACGAACTGTGAAAGCAATGTTTAATCCATCCAACACAATATCATATGGAGCAGTTTTTTCTATGAAGTCTAAAAATCTTTTTAGTTCCTCTGGAGAGCTTTTTAAGAACAGATCTGAGCCAATAATAAGTTTTTCTTTGACCACATTTTGTAGAATATTAAATTCTTCTTCTGATAATTTTAAACAATCTAATGTTTGATTACACCTTGCACATAGTCCACTGAAAGTAAAAAGCTTATTATGCTTCACACTGTATCAATAGCATAGCAGGGTAGGTGGAGAGAACTTGGGAGCCTAGTGTTATGACTCTCTTCAAACACCCAGTAGCATACTTCCATTCCCAACCCTCAACCGAATTCTGGAGGCATTGCAAGTTAACTGGCAAACTTAATACCTCATATGGCATTGATGCTAAAACCAAAAAATGTAAACATTAAATATATAATTTTCTTGAGTGGGAATCGAACCCATAACCTGTCACTTTTACAGTTGAATGCTTGTGCCCCTACACCACAACCTACTTACGACCCAGTGGTAAGATTTTGTCTTTACCCAAGCAGAGAATTGATAACAATTCTTCTCTACAGTCGAATGCAGTTCTACTGCATCATAACGGCCTCTTTTATTTAAGAAAATTATATACATATATGAATGAAACAACATCTCTCTTACACATTTCTATCAACTTCTGCAAAATTCGTAGTCCAGTCCAATTTCTCAAATGATTCTTTCAGCATTTGCGCTGTCGCATTGGATACAACAGCACAATTATCTGATATATGATAACAAATTTCATTTAAATATTTACATTGAGTTTTCTTATCTTTATATTTCCTAAAAATATATTCAATCCATTCTTCATATGCATAATCTTGTAGAGGTCGCCTGCTCTGTATACTTTTGTCAATCATTTTCAGTGCTTCCGATTTTCTATTATTGCGGAATAATGTACCAATTAATGTACTAAATGTGGAATGCGTAGGAACTCCACTTAAATAGATATCATCTATTAGTTTCATACATTTTTTCCATTCATTTATTGAGCATAAAGCATGAAGCAATTTCTCATTGGTAGAGAAATCTAATATTTTATATCTATCATACAAGTTTTTATATGATGCTAATATAAACTCCTTTTGATCGTCTGATAAAGTATTTTCTTTAGCATATTCATAGTAAAAGTTTAGCAGACCATTTATGACACCCAATGAAAATTCTTGATTACAAGATTTCAGATATGTTGTAAATGATAAAGCACTATCAAATTTTTTGGTGGCAACTAAAATTCTTAATATGACAGCATCAATGTTTTTTTCATTTAAAGTGCCTGGTATATGTAAAATACTATTTCTAAAATCATTCCACACAATTTTAGGATTTTCAACCTGCTCTTTCAAAAAATCCATTTGTCCAGTTTTATTAAAAATTGACTTTTTCAAGGTGGCTTCATTTAAGCATCTTATTGTCGGCAACAAACCTAATGAATCATATTTAAAATTACTTTTGTTAAATAAATATTAACATTAAGTACAAACAAAGTATATGATTAGACAAACTTACAAATATTTTTTGATATAAAGCTTCTGTAAAATAAAATGCAATGTTTTTGTGTAATTCTCATATTTGATATTCTTTGTATGCCTTAAATTATTATAACGAAAATAGAATTTTAAATAATTCTAATTCATATTTTTTGGTTACCCGAATATCTATTCTTTGCAGATAAATTTCTGAATTGTATACATTATTATGACATGTTATATGTTGAAAAATGTTACGATTAAAATTTAAAATATAATTTTTATTTACTTGTAATGTTTATAATTTTATATCTCCTCTTAAAAATAATTTTTAAATTTCGAGGTTATTATTAGCGTAATCCACGGGTTATTGTTATCAAATTCAATCACAGATTAAATTATTACTAGTACAAAAACAGATAAAAGTTAAAATTCCAGTTTTGTACCAATTACCAGGGTGAATAGATACAAAACCAGTAATGATTTGTCTCAAAATATCCAATAATTTTCATAAATTCATTTTAAAGAATAAAATTGTTGTTTACCATAAAAATAAATTTTCACGAAGTTAGAGAAAGGTAACATAGAACACTTTCAACTAGAAGATCAACTAACGAAAACAAACGTATTCTATGTTTTCGTTAGTTGAACTTCTTTAATCTGTGCTTCGGAAGTTTATTTTTTATATTATTAACGCTGTATTCAGCTTTAGCTATAGGATATTGATTTTATTATTCCTTGATTGATCATTCACAAGATTTATGCATTGGTAAATGTAATTATGACTTAAGTTTAAAGAGCAGTTAAAATATCTATATATGTTAAAATATCTATAATGAACAATTTCATGAACCTAGAATGAACAAACGACAAAAATACTTAAAACTTCCTGTTTTCGCAATACTTCACAGTACTAGAACGTGAAGATGGATACCTTTTGCACCTTAGACCAGCTATATGTAATAGTGTATATGGTCACTCTAAATCAAAATCAGTTTTATGCTGCATCCCGCATACAGTAGGGTAAGCAGAGGGAAACTAGTGCTAAGAAACTACGTTTCCCACTTTTCGCGAGCGAGGAACGAACTTACAACCATTCGCGTTTATAGTTCACACTTTGTACTCTTGCGCCATGACTGTCTCAGGCCAGCCACAGAATTCACCGGAAAAATAGGAACGGAGTGTCTTACCAGTAGGTTTCGTCTGTCTACTCTGCTATGTGCAGAATAAAGCGTGATGCTAAAAAACAGATACTCAAAATATTTAATTTTTACAAGTTATAATGCTTATAGAACCAAATGTTGTTTTTCTATATAAACAAACACTAGCCTTAACATTTATTTCTATTCACCCCACATAGCGTATCAAGTGACTCAAGATCCAGTCCAAATAGAAAAATATATATTTTATAATGATCTCAAAAATGTTATATGCTTAAATAATATTATATTTTTGTCAAAAATAATAATCATAATCGAATCGCTTAACATATGTTAATCATATAATAAGTCTACAGAACTCGTTTACCCAATGGGAACATATCAAGTAGCGTTCCCGATTATGCGTGTTCTTCTTTTCTCTTCTAATCCCCGCAGGGGGAGAGAGAAGACCGTATCAAAGTTAAGTAAATGGTAACGAAAATGGGGAACGAAGTAGCTTAACATTAGGTTCCCCCTGCCGTCCTCTGTAGGATACGTTGTGTGCACAGAACACATATACCCAAAGGGTGGTTGTGTGCTTGTTTGGCTGTTTTTTTTTTATTTTTTTATTAACAATATAAGGAACAAAAATCCCGCTTATTCCAAAGACAAAATCTGGCAACGCTGATGTCAATTGACATTTATAAGAACTGTCAAATTGTCAATGGATTTATTTGGATATATGTGTTCTATGGTGTTATATTTGTAGTTGGTATTGTCTGGACACGCTACAGTATTTACTAATTTTTATTTTATAAATGAAATGAAGATTATGCCATAAACCTGTTATAACCCAAATCATATCTGTAATAGAGTACAAAATTTTGGAAAACATGGACGCAAAATCAACAAAAATGCCTAAGGTGGCGAAAGTAAGTTGTTATGACGATGCTTCTTTCTTTTGTTATATATAGTTGAACTATATATTTTTAATAATTAAATTAACTTATACAATTTAGGTCAAAAACAAAGCACCAGCGGAAATTCAAATTACTGCTGAACAATTGCTACGTGAAGCTAAGGAAAGAGACTTGGAAATACAACCACCGCCACCAAAACAAAAAATCTCAGATCCAGAGGAACTTAGAGACTATCAACATCGTAAAAGGAAAGCTTTCGAAGACAATATCCGTAAGAACAGACTTGTAAGGAAATAATATATTAATATAGATATGATTTAATCATAAAATAATCTTTAAAAATACTTAATGAAGTGAACTTTTATATATTTCAGGTTGTTGGTAACTGGCTCAAATATGCCCAATGGGAAGAATCACAAAAGCAAGTCCAAAGAGCTCGCTCCATTTATGAGAGGGCTTTGGATGTGGACCACAGAAATGTTACCCTTTGGTAATTTAACTTTATTTTTATGCTAGTTTTTAAACTTGAATGAACAGAGAATGAAAATAATTCATTCCCCTGAGTGCAACTGAGCCTGCAGCCATGGTGTTTACAGTCAGACACGACACTGTCACTGTAACACTACATCTGGCATATTAGTTAAAATTTGTTAGAGCTTCATGTATTACTCCATTAGGATAACCAATCGTTTTGAGGGATACCCAATCTAAGGAGAATTAATTTTTCTATGTATTTTCATTTTTCTATGTTGACAAAACAATGTGTAGTGTTGACACCATATTTTTCCACCAAGCCTCAAGTTGCAACTTATTCTAGACAACACAATAATAGTTTTCTGTACTTAGGCTGAAATATACTGAAATGGAAATGCGTAACCGGCAAGTGAATCATGCTCGTAATTTATGGGACAGAGCAGTTACAATTTTGCCTAGAGTGTCCCAATTCTGGTACAAATATACATATATGGAGGAAATGTTAGAAAATATAGCAGGGACAAGACAAGTGAGTTTATATTTTTTTATTCATGTCTTGACAGTACTATATTTAGGTTTCTAGGATACTAAATGATTATTATTCATTATAACCTACTCTTACCATTTCTTTAGGTCTTTGAAAGATGGATGGAATGGCAACCTGATGAACAAGCCTGGCAAACTTATATTAACTTTGAGTTGCGATATAAAGAGCTCGATAGAGCAAGGCAAATTTATGAAAGATTTGTAATGGTCCATCCTGATGTTAAACATTGGATTAAATATGCTAAATTTGAAGAGAACCATGGTTTTATAAACAGTGCCAGAAAAGTATATGAAAGAGCTGTTGAATTTTTTGGTGATGAAGAATTAGATGAAAGACTGTTTATTGCTTTTGCAAAATTTGAAGAAAATCAAAAAGAACATGATAGAGCTAGAGTCATTTACAAATATGCTCTTGATCATATATCCAAAGACAGGAACAAAGAACTGTATAAGGCATATACTATACATGAAAAGAAATATGGGGACCGATCAGGCATTGAAGATGTTATTGTTAACAAAAGGAAATACATGTATGAGCAAGAGGTTATAGAGAACCCTACAAATTATGATGCATGGTTTGATTACATAAGACTTGTTGAAAATGAAGGTAATGTAGATGATGTAAGAGATACTTACGAAAGGGCCATAGCTAATGTACCACCATCTAAAGACAAACAGTTCTGGAGAAGATATATTTATTTATGGATTAATTATGCTTTATATGAGGAACTGGAAGCAGAAGATGTGGATAGAGCTCGACAAGTATACAAAACTTGTTTAGAATTGATTCCACATAAAATATTTACATTTTCTAAGATTTGGTTGATGTATGCACAGTTAGAAGTTCGATGTAAGAATTTAAAACAAGCAAGAAAAACATTAGGCATGGCTCTTGGTATATGTCCAAGAGATAAACTATATAGAGGGTATATTGATTTAGAGATTCAACTTCGAGAATTTGACAGATGCCGAATATTGTATCAAAAATTCCTCGAATATGGACCAGAGAATTGTGTGACATGGATTAAGTTTGCAGAACTAGAAACTTTATTGGGTGACATTGATAGGGCTAGAGCAATATATGAAATAGCAGTAAGTCAGCCCAGATTGGATATGCCTGAGCTATTGTGGAAAAGTTATATAGACTTTGAAGTATCACAAGGTGAAACAGATAAAGCCAGACAATTGTATGAAAGGTTGTTAGAAAGAACTGTCCATGTAAAAGTGTGGTTATCATATGCTAAGTTTGAGCTTAATGCAGAAAATCCTGATAATATCAATATTGAATTGGCACGCCGTGTATATGAACGTGCAAATGACAGTCTTCGAAGTGCTGGTGAGAAAGAATCAAGAGTTCTTCTTTTGGAAGCATGGAAAGATTTCGAAACTGAAATAGGTGACCAGGAGAAGCTTGAAAAAGTTATGTCAAAGATGCCTCGTAGGGTCAAGAAGAGGCAAAAGGTGGTCAGTGAGGGAGGTATTGAAGAAGGATGGGAAGAAGTTTTTGATTACATATTCCCAGAGGATGAAATGGTTAGACCCAATCTTAAACTTCTTGCAGCTGCTAAACAATGGCGCAAACAGCAAGCTGTTTCAGAAAATGCTGATGCTAATGATAATGATTCAAATACACCAGAAGAAAACAGTGACAATAGCAATGAGAATGAATCATAGTTTTATATGATTTTATTAAATAACATTGACAGTAACATCAATGCTTTTTTTTCCCTTAATAATTAATCTTTAGGACATAGTTAAATATATTTTCATTTGCTTATAGTCTAAGTATTTAAGTCAGCTTCACGCCGTATCCCGCACACATCAGGTTAGGCAGAGGGAACCTAGTGTTAAGACACTCCATTCCCCACTTTCTGCCGAATTCTGGGGGCATTGCGCGTTGAGGGACAGAACTCAACGCCACGCTTAGCCTCAATACCAGAGCGAAGAAATTAAAATATAAATTTAAGTACTTACATAATTAAAAAATATTTAACTATATGTATGTTTATTAATGAATATTCTATCCAATTTTTTATGAATTAATAAAAAGATTATGTTAATGATTTAATATATTGGTAGTTCTAAAAATATATTGTTACGCGCCACCCAACTCTCGGGTACGCTGTCGTAGAGATGTTCGTTTGTTTCGTTGAAAGTAGTTCATTTTATCAGCTACATAATAATATAGCTGATAAAAAGAACCAAATCTTTAAAATTAAGATTTAATCTAGTTATATTTTAGAATAAGTAAGCGTTCATTTTTGATGCATTCTTTTTGGAATACACTTTTTTTACCCTTTTAAACGATGGCTCCGGGCGTGTTCATTCACGTCACAAACGCTGTACCAGAACCAATGGGGAGGGAAGGGGGAATGGCTTGGTGGGAAAGGAATGAATGACACACTTATAATGTAAAATTTGAGATGCTTCATTGTAGTGATGAGTAAAGTGAATTGTTGTATGAAATATAACCATAGGAAGTAAATAGTTGTTTAAATACTTACTTTTCTTCTTTAGATTAAATGGTTACCTTTGTAACCTGTGCCTCTTTAGGCACATGTTCGACTTGCGCTATTTTCTAAAATGTTAATAATATTTTTAAGAAGGTGGTTACCATGCATTAATATATGCATGGTAACCACCTTTTTGGACTGGACTTGAACTGGACTTTGTGGACTTTTCTACTTGTTTTGAATAAGGTAGAAAGAATAGAATTAAAGAAAAGTTAAATAAATATAAACATATTATATTGCATGTCAATCAACATCTTCTGGCCGCACTGGATGTGCTAATGGTATAACTGACTTTTTATTTATATCTCTCGAACATGCTTTTCTCATATCTGTAAAAGATAAAATTATATTATAAGTATGACATACATATAAATAAAATTAAAAATAACATATACAAGCAATATATTTTTTAATTTTACTGTGGTTGACTTCCACATACAAAAGGAAGGCAGAGAGAAATTAGTCTTAAGACACTTCTCAAAATAATGCCCAATTTTTGAGACATTTTGTGTTAAATAGTAAAACCAAATGCTGCACTTTTTTTAGTTATCAAAACAATGAAATAATAATAATTCATTCTCCTGACATGGAATCAAACCTACAAAGGCCACATTTACAAAAACTGAACACCAAGGAAAAAGTCCAGCATTGAGTTTCACTGCTCAACATGCAATGCAATGCAAAACATTCGGCGGAATATGGAGAACAGAATGGCTTAACACTAGGTTCCCTCTGTCTACCCTGTTATGTGAAATACAGTATGAAGTAATTTTTTTTAAATATCACTAATACCATAAGCATCCTCATCTGGATCTCCGGAATAATATTCGAGAACAGTCCTATATACAATATATCCTAGATTTTTATACATATTTATTGCCACCTTATTGCTCACTCTCACAAATAAATCTACAAAATATGCCTTCTTTCTGAAAAAATAAAAAATATATATATTTTACTTTATTTGATACAAAATAATAGTGATAAAAAAATTCAGCTAACAATAATACTGATAAAAAAATCAAGCTGACAGCACTTTTCAATTTTGATTTTATATGGAACCATTTTTGATTGGACTCTATCTAACAAAAAAAGGTTTTCAAAATTGAAATGGAGTAGTACAATTCAGTAAAAAGTAATATATAAACATTAAAATGTATATAATGTATATATTATAATGTATATATGTAACTAGAGATCCTCCTATGATTTTTATTTAATAGCATAGTAAATTAAAAAGAATAAAGTATATGAAGAAAAGGAAATACTTTTCAGAAACTTCTTCTAATATATTCATCAGAGTTGCTGCTATTCCTAGTCTTCTGTAATCCGGACTTACTGTCAAAGCCGTCACATGGCCATGCCAATTATCACCATGTCCTTCTGCTTTTCCCATTACTGTAAATAAAAATGAAGCCAAAATTAAAGCAAAAAATATTTTTAAACATCTTTAAAGTGTTATTCCACACTTAGGAAAGAAAAATACTTATTTAGAAAATGTATAAAAATTTTAGCTTCTCTGTAGGGACTGACAACATAAATAAGTTGTAACATATAAAAATTTCGACGTAGCTTGGCGAGAACCTATGGATTAGTGGTCAGACCACCTGGTCGGTTTCCAGGAGGCGCAGGTTCCTCCCGCCCGCTCCCGCAGTCCCGCTACGTTCAAATTCTTACACGTTTTCTAAACAAGCAAAAACTATTATTTTTATAATTACTATGATAAAAATATATTGAATTCAAAATGACATTTATATGTTTAAATGTAAAATTCATATATCGCTTACTATATCCCATTATTTCCCCACTTGGTGACTCTGCCACTTGGAAGAATTCAGGCCAATGTGCTAGGTATTGTGTATAAAAAGATAATCCATACGTTTCAGTCAATGGATCGAGGTTTCTAAAATAATAATCAAACAGTTATAATAACGATTTCAATATTAAAGTAATATTTTAAGAAAGAATTACTAACACATTATTAAAATATAACATGTCTTCGCACGTAAATGGTCGAATTGTTGTCATTGTAATTATTTGTACTAAATATAAATGGTAAATTTTCTAAAGAATGGTTAATTTTGCTAATTATTTAATTGTCAATAAAATATAAATATTTCAAAAAGGAGACTATAAAATAATTATTTTTGGATAACACAATCACAGAACATATATACCGAAATATAGCACTAGCACATATATATAATAGCAGGACCGCATATACAATTATGCACAATGCCATAGATGATAGAATACTTTAGGGCTGTCAATTGAAATGTCAACGGGTAAATCTAATAAAAAAATAAAGTCTTAAGCAAATAGAATATAAATAAAAAGAAAAAAGAATAACAAATGCTTTAATATATATAGAATATTTTTAATTTTATTTTGAATCTTGAATTTAGTCAAAGTTAATAAAAATTCTCGCACTTTCATTGCAGTTTTAACCTTTTTAACATACCTATTGTACACATATAGCATTGAATACAATTCTCTGTTTAATGCAAAAGTAAGTTATTGAAATGTTACGAGACAATAAAATAAAAAAAATAACCCTTTTTATTAGTTAAAATATATGCTGCAAAATGCATGTTAATGACCTATTTTTAACATTTGAAAATTACTTTAGCAATACAGCTACTTCCATAGACAAAATATTTTTTTCATGGTTTCATAATTTTTTGTTTTATGCAGATATTGAGCATTTTTATATTAAATTATTTTGTAAATATGCAATAATTTGCTAAGCCAATTTATTAAAATATACCTTTATTAAAATGTATCTTATTTTAATAGAATGTTATGGTGATTAAAATCATTTGTTGCCATACAAAATATTTTTGTCTACATTGAACTAACTATTATCCTACTCGTTTTACCACATGTGGAAAGGCATATTTATTACTCTTTTACAAGCTAAAAGCTCAAGTGGAGCGATCTATGGGCTTCTTGCAGTTTACCAACACGACAATGGCCGAATTGTCTCTATAAGATATTTTTTATTGGCTCATACATCTAAACCTGCCATGTCTTTGGTTTTAAAAATGGCGTATACAAGCTTTTTGTTTGCCGGTTTACGCTGTTGAATGAATAGTTTTCAAGAACCTGTGCGTTTTTAGACGACACGTAAACGTCGTGAATATGAAAATAAAGTACATGTGTAGGTACAATAATCTACACCATGGATCCGTGAACATATTTTTTTAGCGTTATGGTGAATTAGAATGGTGCCTGTGGTTTGTCAAGCTCGCACGTCGACAGGTTACCCGTTTGAAACGTAAATATCATCTAGCGGGCGTTTTATATTTCAGATATGACAGCGTCGCAAAACAGTAGATAATGGAGAGCTCAGAAGACGATGCGGGCGCCGCGACGAACGCTTCCCGCCGCGTATCGGCGCGGGAAAAGGACGTTGGACAAATTGAGGACGTCAATGCAACTAGTAGTTTTCATCAGGATCCATCTGAACAGAGAACGTCTTGTGAAACCCCTGCCATGTCGGAAGATAACTTCGACGGGGATAGTGTTCCATCGCCGTCAACGCAAGATGTCAACACAAGCACGGAAGCGATTTTGGATATGATAGATGAGATCGTCGACGGGCCTGGAGCGCCGAAGCGTTTACCATTTGCTTTAGAAAATGACACAGACAGTAGATTTGCTGGTGGGGGAGATTCCAATAAAATTTTAGATATTAAAAATGAAGAAAAAGATGAGTCGTTAAATATTTCCCATTCGGACCCTACCACAAGTGCCAAAATTAATGAAGAACAAAGTTTACAAAAAAGTTCAACAAATATACTCAATATTGAAAATGAAATTTTGACAAATGAAAAGGAGGAGTATTTAAGAATAGAATTGCCACAGACTAGTTCATGTGCATCTAACAGTGACAATATAGTGATATCAGTGGTGGATACTCAAAAAGAGACTGTGTCATGTTCTTTAGAGCCTAAAGACTCAACAATAGCTCCAGTTATTCCTTCAAGTAGTGTTTCACAGACTGTTCAAACAGAAAGTGCACCTTGCGAAAGGACAGTGAAATGTGTTACGTCTAGTGATAGTAGAGACAATGTTATTGTAGAAAATGCTGAATCAACTTCAAGTGACAATAGTATTAGTGATATAAGAATCCCAGCAGTGGATTCCGCAACTAAATCTCCTCTAAGAAGGAGATTAGTACGGCCTTTACCTAATAGACCAGATTCAACTGTTTCGTCTACAGTTGACTCCAGTGTTAATATCCACACTTCTGAGCAGGCAAGTGAAAATATTGTTAAAGATGTATCTAGCTCTTCTGATGCTGTGCCTGCCACGCATGGTAGTGAAAAACCTGAAGAGATTAGAAATATTAGTGAAGTTAGTATCTGCAAAGCGGAAACAAGCAGTCCTTCAAAAAAAATTAAACTTATTAGACAAAAAATAGTACCTCAAGCCACCCATGTACAGATAGAATCCAATTCTGACATAAATCCCTTAACAGCTCAAGTTGAACAGTGTCAGTCAACATCAGAGCCTACTAAACATGCTCAAAATGCTTATTTGGAAACTGTAGCTGAAAATAAGCCACTTGAGAATGAATGCAATACACATCCTGAAATTGTACTTAGTAAGTCTCCTGACGGAACTAAGGAAACTGTACTAGGGAGCACAAATCAGATTTGTAATAAAAAAGAAGTATCAGTTTTGTGTACAAGTCCTGTGTTAAGTGAAACAGTGGAAAGTAGTGCTGAAAAAGTTATAGAGGAGACTCCAACAAAACAAACTTCTTCTCCTAACATATCTGAAACTACAGAACCAAGCAGTAAATGTAAAGAGAAGGACAATAGTAATATATCTGTAGAAAACATTCAATCAGAAGAATCTCAAGTAGTAAAACAGGTTCCCAAATTAACTATTAAATTGGGTAACAAAACTATTGAAGAGATTAAACCACCTCTACCAAAATTGACTATAAAACCTGTTTGGCCTACCTCTGAGCATGCGAAACTAAATATTAAACTTATTAGTCAACACCCAGAGAGAATAAATGAAATTCATCGAAAATCAAGTAGTAGTGAAATATCCGAATCTGAATATTCTGAAAATGATGAGAGTACAAGTACATCAGATCAAGCTTCAGCATCAGACCAAGGTCCTTCTGATACAATTCCCAAAGTAACAATAAAACTTGGCAAACCAGGCACTGAATCAGAAGGACAGTTTTATACTGAAAAAAATGTTACAAAATCTACAAGGAAGATTATACAAAATAGTGATATTTTAGAACAACATTCTCCTACTAAATTAAAAGTTGTTTTGAGTCAATCTGAGGATACACAGGTTGATAAAGTACCTAAATTAACTATTAAGACAGTAACAAAATGTGAAAATCAGCCACTTAGTCCAAAATTGATTCTTAAACCAATAAAGCCACCAGATGATATAAACAAAGATAGTGAATCTGAACATTCACAACATCAACAAAATCACAATTTTTGTACATCTACAGATATACAAAAATTTAAAATATCAGAGTCCGGCCTCAATATGGATAAAGATACAACACATATTCCTAAAATCACTATAAAACCAGTGACTAAATCTTATGATAGTGCTGATAATATACCTGTAGTAACAAAATTAAATATAAAGCCTTTAATAAAACCTGACAATATAGAATTATCTGAGGGTTCGGATGAAAAAGTTCCTGTAGTTTCAAAATTAATTATTAAACCTATAGTAAAGCCTAAGGATAGTGAAATAGATAATAGTAGAGATGATGTACCTAAGATTACAAAATTGAATATAAAACCTTTAAAAAGCCCGGAGACAAATTCTTCTGAAGAAAAAGACTGTGATGTTTTAAAAGCTGATGTAGATGAAAATAGTATACCTGTTGTTACTAAACTTAATATTAAGCCTATTGTTAAGCCATTAGATGAACATTCTTTAAGAGATCATGAAAATCAATCGTCGGAAACTGGAAATTCAAGTGATGATAATGCTGATCAAATACCTGTTGTTACAAAACTTAATATTAAACCTATCTGTAAACAAACCTATGAGGAAGACTCAGGACCAAGCAGTAAAAAGGAAGATACAATACCAGTTGTCACTAAAATAAACATTAAACCATTAATCAAGCCTGACAATACCATATCACCACAATCCCCAAAAAAGGAAATTTCAAAAATAGCTACTACCATGCCTACTGTAACAAAATTGAACATAAAACCCATAGTAAAACCTGAAAATGAACGATTAAAGGAAGTACCAGATCAAAATGATGATATTACTGTGAAGAATCCTCCATTGCTCATGAAAATTAACAGAAAAACTGCTGAAGATCAGTATTCAATAAATAAAAATGAACATGAACATTGTAATAATATTAGTGATCCTGCTGCATCAGTTGTTTCCAAATTGAGAATAACACCAGATGCCAATTTATCAGGAGAGATACATAGCAATGATAATTTGAAAGGCAATTTAATATCACATAGCCATGTTGAACTAAATGATAATAATACAAATAATTCAGTGACAAATCAAAATTGTGTTAATGATTCAGAAGAATTTTCTTACACAAAGGGAGAAGTAATACCATCAGCAAAGGAAAACATGAATGAAATAGGAGAAAAATCACAAGAAGATGTTAATAAATTACTTAAGGTACTAAGTGGTAGTCCACAGCATAAAACTTCAAAAGATATTTTAGAGAACCAAGTTACGCCAGACGTAGTACATCATGACAATATCACTAATCTTGAATCAGAGATAAATATTTCTTTAAAATTATCTAATGAAAGGCTAAAAGTCAAAAGCACGCCTATAAGGCAGAATTGTACTTTATTAAAGAAATTACTAGAAAATAAAAAGGATAAAGTTCCAGAAGGAGACTCTGGTAACAAAATCAATACAGGTATGTTTTCCTCATTAATTAATGATCCATCTAAGTCCCCACAAAATGCAAGTATTGGAAGTGATTTACGTGTAGAAAGGTTGCACTCAGAAGCTAGTGTTGATTCTATAGACAAAAGCCAAATTAAAGAAAATAAAAATATTCTTGCATGCAACATACCACTAAAAACTTGTTCAATTCAAGAATTATGTAAAGAAGCAAATGAGAATTTAACCAAACCTCTTGAAATAAACATTTCTGATAAATATTCACATCATAGTTCTGATCAAGATTCTCCTAGAATAATCATTAAAATTAATAAAACGGACCAAGGCGCATCAGCAAAAATAATAACGGAAGAAAGTAAAAAATCTGATGGACAGTTATATTCACCCAAAAGCAGTAATGATTTAAATGATACACATCAAAAGAAGAACCTCATAAATAGTAGGAGAAAACCACATGTAGACACACCTATGCCCATGGGCAAAAGGTTAAGAAGCTCGAGAGTCTTGCAAACATCTGATAATCCTTCAAATGCAAGGCGTAATATGGGAAAAAGAACTTCGACTAGTGAATCAGAGAGTCCTCCTCAAAATAAGGAGCCAGAACTTTCTGTATTAGAAACCAAGAGATTGAAACTAGGGCAACTTCTGTCTAACAAGTCACTCACAATTACCCCTATTGTTTCAAAAGCGTCGATATCACCACCCATAAGATCTTTAGACATGAAGAATACTAGGAATCATTCAATTTTAAATAATGAAAACTGTGCCAAGAATGGTAGCTCTAAGCTACATAATATTTTATCAAATTTACAAGCAAAACAGTTGCACGCTCTTGATCTTATACACCCTGACAACAGTCAAAGTCCCAGTCCGGATTTGAAGTCGAGTACTTCAGCTGAAAGCCCCGAACTTATTTCCGACAATGCCTCCATGGATAAAAGCAGACCAGAAGTCCAAATAGTATTTCACGATAATTCCGAATCTCGCGATTTTAGCGCACCTGAGGAAATGGCTAGAGATCCTCTCGAAGTTGATAGTTTAAGGAGTAATGATTTTATGCAAGATATTCCAAAACCTGTAGAAATGACACCCCAACCTAAAAAACGTGGCCGACCACGAAAATTGCCGGTCTCTGAAGGAGCAAAACCAGTTACCCTACCTGTCCCGGCACTAGAGGAACGTCCACAGCGATCACTACGACTTTCGAGGTAATTATTATGTATAACTTTCTACATTGAAGCCAGTCGTGGGGCACAAAGTCTAAAACTATAAACGAGACAGCTTGTGGGTTCGATTCTCACTCGAGGAAATTAAATATTTAATACGTTCATTTCTTCAATTCAGTCAAAGCGCGGCATTGAGCGCCACTCACCAAGCAATACCCCCAGAATTTAGGGAAAAATTGGAAACGGAGTGTCTTCTCTCTCTGCTAACCAATACAACGTGGCGTTAAAAAAATACAAATTTTATTTTCTTATGATTTTATAGATGTAATGGTTTTTTTTAATGGTATTTGATTTCATTTAATAAGTAATATATTTTTTCAGAGATCGTCCAGTTATATTAGTGAAGCCAAGAGGAAGAGGGCGCGGGCGAGGTCGAAGACTCGACACAGAACCAAACCCTACGCCGGCCGAAACTGTCGAGACCGCTAATAATTTTTTTGCAGAACAGAAATCTGAGGAGGAAATAGATCCTACCAGCTCACGCATTAAATTGCCTCGCATGACGGAAGCGCTCGATAAAATGCCTTCTGTTTGTTCGACGCCTCTGACGAGTAGACGGCGTACATCTTCCACGGATATGCCGTTTTTTGGCAGTACTCCCGACTTAAAGGTGGTTTTGGAGTCGACGCTGCCTAAAATGGAAGATCCGTTTTTAAAATCGCCAGAAATGATAAGCGAAAACAGAGGACGTGGAAGTCGAGGCAGAGGTAGTCGCGGAGGTAGAGGTCGCGCCGCCAGGAGTCCGAGAGGGCGGGGTAGAGGCCGGGGAGGGGGGAGGGGTGCTATGTACATGAAGGTGATTAGTATTTGTTTTGTACTGTGCCATTAAGGATATTGCCTGTAGTGCCTGTATTGGTGATCGCAGGACGTCTCGCAACAGTAACGCTGCTCACCGTTATCAGGATGGTGGATGATGACGATGATTGGTTTTAGATTAAAATTACATAATAATTTAAATGTTTTTTAATCTTCATCTAATTTTTTTTTAGGAAACAATGGGAATATATGGCAGAGTATGTGGTCCTGCAACCACCACTGTCCAACTTTTTGAAGAGGAGACTTGCATGATGGATGATAATGCTACTCCTGCTAAGTATGTTTATTAGAACTTTTGAATTATATATTTGGAAATTGCAAGAAAGTAACAAATATTTTTTACTTACTTTCAGACCATCACATTTGCTTGATGAAGATTCACAAAGTTCTGTTAAAAGTTCAACTAATGACAGTTATAAGATGAAAATATCAAAATTTGCAGATTTATTTGATAGGTGAGAAAATATATAGAGATAGGTGGGAGCACCCAGTACTTACTGGGTCCTCCCAGTGAGGATTATAATTTTGGGATGACTTAATCTAAAATTATTTCTAATTTTCCCGCTCTGATGGAGAGACTGCGGCGTTAAGCTCCGCATTCAACACACAAAGTCTTGAAATCGAATATTTAACAGTGCCATTCTATGCAGGATACAAAAAAATATATAAATATTTATGTTTTCAGTAATAAAGTATGGACAGCTGCTGATGTCAAAGAATACACATGGTTGCCACCTGATACAACAGATGGAGAACCCCAGGTATTGTGTAATTCTCTTATATCCAAATAAAAAAGTGTACATAGATGTATTATTTTGGCAGAAAATTGTGTATTTTCACATTTACTTTAATAAAAAATATGTAGTGTGGCAGCACCGGGACTGTAAGCGTATTTGCAGGTTCGATCCTGCTTGAGAAAATGATTAAATTCTTTTCATTTCCTCAGTGTGATAGTGTGTGGGAAAAAATGCCTTACTCTAGGCTCCCTCTGCCTACCCTGCTATGCGAAAAAGATCGCAATGGTGCTTCTTTTTATTAAATATACATTTTGTTGACATTAATATGATTTCGATTTTCTGGGGTGTCGTGGCACGCTGGCAACTGTAAACGCAACTATTGTGGGTTCCATTCTAATTCTAGTGGATGAATTATTTAATATTTCTATTTCCTCGCTCTGGTAACAAAACAAATCGCGGCTTTGAACTGCAACTCAACACGCTGTCACAAAAATTCGGTAATATGTGGGAAACAGAGAAGTGGTAACACTAGGTTATACTTTGTAAATTTTGTACATTGCTATATGTGGGATACAACGTGAATGTAATGTAAAATGTTCAGGTCATGATGATTCAAGAGCAAGTAGCAATGTTCCTGAATGTAAAAAGCTTTAAACGGAGATATCCAGAACTGAAAAGGCGGACAATAACCGGAGAGGAAAGAGACTACGTTTTAAGCAAAGGACTGGTTACTGAAGCCCTTTGCGATTTAGGTATGGAAAGTTTTATTTTCTATTTTATATATGTACATATATAATACTGGCTTCTACATATAGCTATACCAGCCCAACACATTCTAAGATAAATCTCACTGCAAGTACAGTGACCTTATTAACATGAAGTAATATAGCCTGTGGGCTCTTCGTTAAATGACTGTCCAACAAGAGAAGGGCTAGTTGTGGCGCATGGGCAGCGTGTGACTGTAAAATCGACAGATTGTGGATTCGATCGCCACTCGAGGAAGTGAAACATTTATTTAAATTTATATTTTCATTTCTTGGCTCTGGTGTAAAGGCAAAGAGCGCGACGTTGAGTCGGAGTTCACTCATGACGCCTTCAGAAGAATTGTTCAACATAAACTATTACTTCCTCATGTTATGGCCTTAAACCGAAAGATTTTGTTTTTATAATAATAGTATAGATATTCATTATCATTCATTTATTTATCTTTAAATCAATTTATTAAAATGTGACAAATTTGGCGGATATCGGCGGTATAGAGAGTCTTAATACTAGGTTTAATGGTTTCCTTCACCTACCTGGCTATGTGCGGGTTTATGCGTGACGATAAACAAATTAAACAAAAATGATTTATTCAAAAATATATATATATTCAAATATCATTGTATTAGAAATCATGAGATACCTTGAATTGACAAAAATTCTAACAGTAGCAATCGTTATCTTTCAAACATAAAATTACACGAATATAATAAAATAGAACGATTTAACAGTGTCACATTCGACACTAGTCACCTTCTCAAAAGACGATCCACTCGCAAATTAACTTTTACACGACTGTGCGCTTGTTTTATATGAGTAAAAATTTTAATGATACCCATTATCAATATCGCTAACAATAGTAAAATATAATAAAAGGTATTAGCGTTTTATTGTAAAAAAATTATTACTCACTCAAATAAATGACATAATTAATAAAAAGATTATTTTTTATTAATGATAATATTCTTGGAGCCGTAGTGGCGCAGCGGCACAGTGTCTAACTGTAAGTGCAACGGCTGTGAATTCGATTCTCTCTCGTTGGGATAACTTATTTTCTTATCCCCACTCTAGTAATAAGACAAAACAATTCATTGACTTCTGTACTTAAACTATAGTGTGATGTGATTGCTAAATTAACTCTGCTAATCCTGTTTTAAGTGGAATACAATGTAAAACAAAAAAAAATGTTTCTAGGTATAACAGCAGTAGATGCGAGTGAAGTCTTGGACATAATGCTATCAGACTATCCTCACAAATATGAAGAGTTCCGGAGTCACCAACGTGAAAGGCAGCTCACGGAACCCGAGGATGATGTTCCAGATGATACGAAAATTGAAGTTAAAATGGAAAAAATTGAGTTTAAAGATCAAAAACCTATAGACAGCAAACCTGAACCACCTAAGGTTGATCCAGAAAAGACAAGACAGGTATGTTTTTTATTTAAATTGTTAGTGGTAAAACTACACTCAGAAATGTTTATTACAGTTTAAATGACATGAAATAAATTGGTTTAACTTTTGTATATATGCAATTTAAATTTTTAAGGCTTACCTTAATTGAGGTCTCTCAGTGCAGCTGGGGATATTTGTTACAGAATTCATTGAAACAGTATAAAAATGTGTTTATGAACAAAAAACTTAATTTACAGTGATGGACAAAATACGTAGTAGGACACAATTTTTTTAATTCCCTACATAAGACAAAGCTTGGCGTTTGTAACCCAAGATTTAAAGTGGAAAATGGAGAACAGAGTCAAGACCCTTCTCCTTTCCCAATCTGTTCCAAATTCATAAAATATACGCAAACTAAGTTGTGAACGGTTAATAGTATATAATATAGGATATTTGATACCTAAAATATGGACTGAAATTAAAATATTAAAAAATGTATTCTTCCGAGTGGGAATTGAACGCACAACCGTTTCGTTTATACACAACGTGCCACTGCGTAACGACGGCTTCACAGATAACTTAATTTACTATATTGTTGATTTTGATGACGCCACTATTTGTGACAGTGATGTAGGTCAGGTTGATTGGTGATAAAAGTTAATTCATAAGTAGATAAAGTTGATTGCGCAAATTATGTATATTTTGTTAACATCATTTCGTCATAGTATTGCGAAAAATTTGATTTATACCGTAGATCATATATAGTAGATCATATGAGGCGAGTCGTTGCGCAGGGGCACAAGGTGTTACTGTAAAACCGACTGGTTGTGGATTCGAATCCCACTCGAGTAGATGAAATGTTTACTTAAATTAATATTTCCAATTCTTCGCTCTGGTGTCGAGGCAAAGTGCGGCGTTGAGTTCTACCATTCAACACGCAATACCTCCAGAATTTGGCAGAAAGTGGGGAACGGAGTGTCCTAATACTAAGTTTTCTCTGCCTGCTGTTCACCCTGCTGTGTGCGGGATACAATGTGAAGCTGATTAAGGTTATTAGATTAAAAAGAATTAAATATGTGACGCTGCTATCAAGACATAAGGTAAAGGCCGTTTGTTAAAAAGCAGTATAAAATGGTTCATGTCCCGAATAAGATTGCGTCGCGCTCGACAGGAGACATTACACTTGCACTACATATGAACACTCCCATAATTGCAAAGCTCACGGACCGTACCTACAAATGAATGAAGGAATTCTTTGGATAAGTTATACATTTTAAATAGTCGTGTCGAACCCGGGCTCGCA